>JAQJIZ010000004.1:0-32575 GCA_029873605.1 Rhodosporidiobolus sp. SP3-3/4
AGAAGCGAGCAAGGATCCGCTTGTCTGGGTCCTGGTAGGCTTCGGTGGCCAGGTGCAGGACACGGTAGAGCTCCTCCTTGGCCGGTGCGTACCATGCCCTACAGACGAGGCAGAGGGCGGCGAGAGCACGCTCCTCGAGGTGCGGGTCGGCTTCGAGGCGAGAACTGGTGCGGACGAGGCGGAAGACCATTAGGAGGACCTCGGGCGGGAGCTGCGTCGCTGGGCAGTAGTCTGACATAACGTGTGGAGGGGCGACTGAAGCGGGAGAGGGCCCGGGAGAGGGAGAAGGAGAGGGAGAGGGAGAGAGGAGAGGGGCGCTTGCACCTCCTCTCCGTCTACTTGCGGGGAGGTGGGAGGACGACGATGGCCATCGAAACGGCAGAAGAACGGCGAGCAGTAGGCCAAGGGGCATGTGCAGTGAAAGATGACAGGGAGCGGGCGAACAAACCGAGTTCGACCTACACTTGCAATCTCAACCGGTTTTCCCTCGCCGTTACGAAGACGACTTGCTCCAGCCTTTCCTGTCTCGTCCGCTCACATGCCCGTCGAGAAACGCCGGAAAAGAAACCTGCGAGTTGCGGTACTGCGAAATTGCGAAAGAACCGACGCGCTTCCCCCTCCTCTCCCCCTCCTCGGCGCGCTCAGAACGTCGTCCACCCGCCGTGATCCGTCACACCCTCGAGCTTCCTCGCCACGAAAGTCGGGATCGTGCCCGAGAGCCACAGCTTGCGCATCTCGTCGTAGCGGCCGCGGTGGAGGTATTGCGGGAATTGCGAGCGGGTCCGGCTGGAAGAAGAAAGAGGTGGTCAGCTCGGGCCGGTCTGGAACGGAAGAGAGAAGGCGGGAACCGAGGAGCTCGAAGAAGTGGAGAGCAGGGTGAGGCAGACAAGGAGAAGGAGAGGGAAGACGCACCGGTTTTCGGCGTCAACCTCGCCGTGCGAGTCGAGGTACGGCGGCGTCGCAAAGGTGCCCTTGTCGGTGTGGAGGTAGAGGATCGTGTTGAGCTTGAGGAGGTAGTACATGCCGACCGAGCCGCCGCAGCTTTTGGAGGAGGAAGTCGTCAATCAGGTGAGCGGGAAGAGGAGGAAACAGCCGACGTACGTCCACATGTGCTCGTTGCACTCGCCGTGCGACGCCTCGTCCTCGCCGACCATGCAGCAGAAGCTCTGCGCGCACACGAGCTCGCCGCAGAACAAGCACAGCGCGGGCAGGCTCGGAACCGTCCCGCAGCTGTGGCACGTCCGCTCGACGCCGGCCTGGACGAGCGTGTCGAGCTGGTGCGGCAGGCCGAGGAGCTCGTAGATCGTCAGGTGCTCGAGCTCAGGGACGGACGAGTTGAGGAGACGCTCGACGGCGGTGGGGAGGACGACGGAGGCGGAGGACGAGACCGGGGCGGGGCAGAGGACGGTCGCGAGCACCGAGTCGTGGCAGGCGTGGAGGTGGGCCTGGAGAGTCTGGACGGTCGGGTCGGCGGAAGGGGCGGAGGAGAGGACGTCCTTCGGAGCCGGGATGCGGAGGAATTCGAGCAGCCTCGCCAGCTCGGAGCGGTCCTCGTCGTCCATGAAGGCGTCGGTCGCTTCTTCGGACGGCTCTCCAAGCACGACTCGGGCGACGAGTGCCACGCGGCGGAGGAAGACAACCATCTGGGCGTGGAGGTGCTTGCCGACCGTGAGGCGGAAGTCGACCCTCTCCGGATCGAAGAGCGCCGGCGACGACTCGGGCGGGAAGAACGCCTTGATGGCCTCGAGCTCAAGATACTCGGCCGCCTCGGGGGACGTCTCGTCGCCCTTCCAGCTCGAGAGCGCGGCGGACTGGTGGAAGAGGCGGAAGACGCCAAGGTAGGACTGGGCGAGGGCGGTGTAGAATGCTACGGCAGCAACGTGGTAGAAGGCCGAGGGCATGCAGACGCCCGCCTCGATGACGCTTCCAAGCGGGTCGAAGAGGGTGAACTCGATGCCGGCGAACTTGCTGCCCTGGGCGAAGAGGCCGCCGAGGCGCTGCTTGACCGAGACGGCGGCGATGAGGGCGCTCTCGAGGTTCTGAGTCATGAGCGCCGCGAGGTCCTGCATGACGTTGACGAGGCTCTGGAGGAGCTTGACGTTCGGGTCGGAGAGCTGCCATGCCGGCTCGGCCGTGCCCCTCGAGGCGAGCTCGAGCTTCGAGACGGTGTAGCCGACGAGGTCCTTCGAGAGCGTCGCGATGTGGCTGCTCGGGCCGCCGACCTCGCTCTGGAGCGCGGCGATGACCTGGAGGAGGCGGGCGGTCATGCGCCCTTCGGCCTCGCTGAAGTGCTGAGGGAGGAGCATTGGGAGCGCCATTGTCGCCCGCCACGGCTTGAACGAGCTCGAGTGGTCGAGGTCGTTGAGGAGCGTGAGCTTGTCGATGCGGTGGTGAATCGTCTCCTCGAATTCGCTGAGGGACGAGTCTTCACGGTCGTCGAGCGGGTCGGCATCCGGCTTGGCCCAGACGTCGAGCGTGCGGCGGTCGAACTCACCCTGGAAGGGGAGGAAGGCGGGCGAGTCGACCTCGGCAGGGAGGAGGACGTTGCCGAGGCTCTTGCACAGCGGGCAGGTGAACTCGCGCCGCTCGAGGTTCTCCGGGTGGTTCCTCGTCGGCTGCTGCTGGTGGCGCTGCTTGAGCGAGCGGCAGTACCGCTCGAAGCAGGCGAGGTGCATCATGTGCCCACAGCTCGAGGCGTGCAGGCCGGCCTTGGTGCTCTGTGGGAAGCCTCGAGCGAGACCATCGGAGGAGTCGGCGAACCCGCCAACGGGCAGCTTGTGGGCGGCGGTGCCGAACGGGCGGAGGTGCGAGGCGTCGCGGTCAAGGGACAGCGGGAGGGAGAGGATCTCGTCCTGGTACGGCTGGTTCTCCTCGCCGGTCGGTGCGAGGCGGACGAGGTTGCTCCCCTGCACGAGACCGAGGACGCCGAAGGGCTCCGCCTCCTCGAGCTCGTCCTGGCAAACGATGCAGCTGCCGAAGTTGGTCCTCGGCCTCGGCGGCGCCGGCTCGTCGCCGTCCCGCATCGTCGTCTCGCCCTCGCCGTCGAGGTCCTCGTCGTCGTCCTCGTCATCCTCGACGTTCTGGAGGAACGCCGACTGCGCCTGCTGGAACTGGCGCATGATCGCCTCCTGGCGCTTCTTCGCCGCCGCGCGCTTCGCCTCGAGCTCCGCCTGCGCCGCCTCGGCGGCTTTCTTCCCCTCCTCCTCGTCGATCGCGCCCTGCCGACCGGGGAGCGCCTCCTCGCCGTGCGCGTCGGCGAGGCGGTCGAGCAGCCACGCGACCTTGGGCGTGACGGCCGTGAGGCGCTCCTCGCCCTCGATCTCGAGGAGGACGTCGAGGAGCGACGAGGGCTGGTACGCCTCGTCGGCCTCGGGCGGGACGATCGGGTCGACGGCGAACTCGACAAACGCCTTCGGCTGCTCGACGAACGCGACGAGCGCGAGCTGGAGCGCCGTGTCGACAACCTGCTCGGAGAAAAGCTTGTCCCCTCGCCTCGTCGCGGCGCTGAGGGCGTAGTAGACGAAGAGGAGGAGCGGACGGGCCGCGAGTGCAGCGGGAAGGGTCTCGAAAGGCCCGGAGGTCGTCTCGTTGACGCCGAGCTTGGCGGGGACGACGACCGGCTCGTCCTTGAGCTTGCTCGCCCGCGGCCGCGCGCCCTTGCCCTCGCGCTTCATCCACGTGCGGACGACCTTGTCCGCCTCCTCGCGCTGGTTGCGCGAGTAGCGCGGGAAGTACGGGTCGACGTCGCCGACGCACTCGTCGCGGAGGGTGTAGGTGCCCTGGTCCGTCGAGCCGGTCGGGGGCTTGAAACGCGCGACTTGGGCGAGGAGCCGATCGATGTTGGGGTCGTCGGAGAAGCGCTCAGAGAGATGCCGGAGGAGGTCGGAGTAGACGGTCGGGCCGAGGGCGAGGTAGTGGATGAGCTCGCGCCGGAGGGCGGCGGCGGGAGAGAGGGGGACGACGTATGTCGGGTCGGTGACAAGTGTGAGGAGGAGGTTGAGCAGCTCGTCGACCATGCTCATCACCTGCTCGGGCTCGTACACCGGATGAGGGTACGCGTCGTCTCCTCCGTTGCGGGTGAGCCACTCGAGAAGCTCGAACCGGTCGAGGAGCATGACAATGACGTTGGAACTCGAGGCCGTAACGAGCGCGGTCTGGAGGAGGAAGAGGTCCTGGTCGTAGGTGTTCTCGCGGAGGGTGTAGTCCTTGTAGTGGAGGTTCTGGGCGCGGATGCCGAAGCCGTTGCGAACCCAAACACCGGAGCGGACCTGGGCGACGAGCGCGACGGCTAGGAGAGAAGAAAGAAACGTCAGGGCGATTTTCGCAGAAGGGAGAACAGCGCAAGGAAGGAAGGGAACTCACTCCTGACTGCCTCCTCCATCGTCCTATAGAACTTCCACATGCGTTCGTCCGCACCGAACCCCAGCAGCTCCCTGAAGCTGCTCGCGCCCGCGCGCTCGAGCGCGTCCTTCCCGAGCCGCGCTTTTGCGTCCGCAGCCTCACCCGCGGCGCCCTCGAGCCCGTGCGACGTCGCGTACTTGGCGATCTCGGCGAAGAGCCAGGATAGAGGGTGGTGATATGACACGGGCATGCTCGAGACCCGGTAGGGGATGGTGGTGTAGCCGATTCCGACCGTCTGAGCGCGCTCGCGCCGCGCCGCAATGTCTTCGAGGGACGGCGAGAACGACCGCGGCAGGAGCGGCGGCTCGCTCTCGAGCCGAGCGCTTGAGATGGCGAACCGAGCGCCAGACGCGTAGGAATCGCGCCGGTCGTCGTCCTCGATTCCGAGCTGCTCAATCTTGACCATCAGCGCCCGGAGGGCCTCGACGAGCTGCTCGGGCGTCGCCTGTCGGAACGCCTCGCCGACGTTTCGGACGAAGCGCGCGACCTGGATCGAGAGGTTGAACGCCGTGACCCAGGCGTCGTTCTCGTACTCGACGTGGTCGCCGACGGCGCGCTGCTGCGGGTTCATGCCCGAGAAGGGCGCGAGGAACGCCGCGAGCGTGTCGATGAGGTGCGTCGGGGACGGCGACGCGAGGAGCACCCTTTGCGCCGAGGGCGACGAGACGAGGTGCGAGAGGTCGGAGAAGGGCTGGAAGTAGCGCCGCTGCTTGAGGTGCGGGTTGCGGAGGAGGTCGAGCCGCGCGTGCTGGGCATCGAAGGAAGGGGGAGAGACGAGACGGCGCTTCGAGCGGGAGAGCTGGTTGGTGAAGAAGGCGTAGAGGAGGTGAAGGGTTGAGGTGTGGAAGTTGGACGAGATGAGGGAGGACGAGATGGACGGCACTGTGAAGACCTGGACGCCGAAGAAGAGGAGGGAGTGTTCGGGCTCGCGGTCGTTGAGCAGGTAGGTCTCGAGGAGATGCGGGTAGACTGCGGCGAACTGGCGGCCTGCGTTAGAGGGACCGTAGAAGCGGAAGGGTCAGTCTCCGGTGGTGGAAACGTACAGGAGAGGAAGAGAGGAGCAGCAAGCGAGAGCGGAGAGGGCTGGGAGGAGAGGGCGGACAGAGAGGCACAGAAGGGAGAAGAACGCACCAACCTCGCTCCTCACCTCGCTCGACACGCCCATCAGCCCGACGCTCCCCTCCTGCACCTCCTTCCTCAGGCTCTTCCACAGCCCGCTCTCGACCTCGGCCAGCCTCATCCAGCGGCTCTTCCCCCTCTCCCCCTCACCCTCGCCGCGCTCGAGCCACACCTGCGCAACGAGCTCGGCGAGCCCGCCCGCCTCGCCGCCAAACGCCGCCTTCGCAAGGTCCCTGCTGTACCGCCCAACGACGAACGCGGCCACCGCCTCCTCGAACGCCTCCTCGGCCCTCCTCACGCTCACCGCCAGCTCGATCTCGGCGATCTTGCGTGCTGCAGCGAGGCACTCGCCCGCGTCTGGGCTGACGAGGACGCAGTCGCGGCCTACGGTGTCGACGCGCTGGGCGACGGCGGCCGCGGCGGGGCGGGAGCAGCCGACCGCGCGCGAGACCTGGTCGATCACTTGCGTGAACGAGTGCTTCTCGGGGTTGTAGAGCAGGACGGCGAATGGGCCGGAGACGGCTGGGAGGGTCGAGGCGGCGGCGGACGAGGAAGAGGCGGCGGGACGGGTGGAAGACGAGGTGGAAGGGGAGGGAGCGGGTTCCGGATACGCGCCGGGAAGAGCAGGCATCGCAGTCTCCCCGGTCGGAGCAGCAGCGGCGAGCTCGTCTCGCTGCTGCTGGCCCTCCGCGAGGCGCGCACGCCGGTGCGCCAGCGCGATCTCGCGCAGGCGCTGCTCCCGCTCGGGTCGCTGCTGCTGCTCCTCCTGTGCGTGGCGAAGGAGGTCCGCCTGCATCTGCTCCTGCATGCGGGCGATCGCGGCGCGGTTGGCGGGGGAGATGTCGAGGTCGTCCCCACCTCCTCGCTCATCGACGTCTCCTCCCTCGTTGCCGTCTTCTCCCTCTCCTGCGCGCTCCCTCCTCGCCCGCATGACCCTCGCCATCTCCTCCACCGCCTCGGCAAACTGCTCGCCGTTCGGCTGCCACCCCTCCGCTCCCTCTGCTCCTGCGTCTCCTCCCGCCTCACCTTCCGCCATCAGAGGCTCCCACCTCCCCTCCTCGGCGACCCACGTGAACCGCCCCGCCCTTCCCTCTCCTCCAGCAGCAGCAAGCGGGTGCGTCGCCGCCGCGAGCCGCACGCGCTGGCGCAGGCGCTCGGCGACGTCAGGAGCGAGCGGTGCGCCGCCGGCGCCTTCGAGCTGCGCGACGAGCGTCTCTGCAAGAGCGGAGAAGTCGGGCCCGTCGAGCACCGCCGTCGCCGCCGCCGTGCCCGCCTGGGTTTCCTCCCCCTCCGGATCCCGGGAAGCCTCTTCCCCTGCGGACTGGGCGGAGAGGCGGCGCAGGAGCGTCTCGACGTCCTTTGGGAGCGGCGCGCCGAGAGCTTGACCCGTGAGCGCGTTCGAGCGGGCGAGGACGGCGAGGGCCCAGTCGAGGGAGGCGGAGAGGTGGGAGCGGATCTGGGCGAGGGCGGCGGAGCGGGCGGGGTCTTGGTCGTCGTCGTCGTCGGGGAGGACGGCGCGGGACTTGCCCTTGTTGAGAGACGAAGAAGGAGTGCCGGAAGAAGAGGAAGAAGAGGGCTCAGTTCCGTGGTAGCGGCAGTCCCGCTGCCTGCCCTCTTTCCACGCCTCGTCATCGCCGCAGTCGCAGCAGCCAGCGCCGACGCCCGCGTGCGTCGAGACGGTGACGTCGTGGCCCTCGCGCGCGTGCGACGACGAGTGGAAGCACCGTGCGCAGAGGACGCAGGTGGGGTCGACGGCGCAGTCGCGGCAGCGGTAGACGCTCTCGCCGGGCTTGAAGACGTGCCCGCAGGGCTTGTCCCTCCGGCTCGGGGCGTACTCGTCTCCTCCCTGAGCTCCTGCTCCTTCCTCCGTCGCTGCGGCTTGTGCGCCGGCGAGCGTCCAGAGGTCGTTGACCTCGCCTGGGCCGCCCTGGCCCGAGTGTCCCGGCTGCTCGGTGGGCCAGAAGAGGGCGCGGGTGGGGGCGTTGGCCGGGTCGGGGTTGAGAGCGAAGGAGTAGAGTGCGCAGACGAGCCTGGCGCGAGTTGAGGGGGTCGAGTCGAGGGAGAAGAGGGCCGGGGCGGCGAGCGAGGTGAAGTAGGCCGGCAGGGCGTCGGGGGGCAGAGCGAGGGCGGTGAGCGGGTCGGGGAAAGCAGGTGGTGGTGGTCGCGGGCTGGCCATCGTGCTGGTACGGAGCTAGACGAGAGAAGCAGGAGAAGGATGGGTGAGCGGAACGAGGAGGTGAAGAGGGTGGGCGCACCAGGTGAGCCGCTGGGTGGGTCTGCTGGGTGTTGCGGTGCTGATAAGTGGTAGTCAAGCGTGTGTGAGTTCAGCAGAGTGGGGTGGGAGGAATTGAAAGCTGGCTGTCGGTCATCGCCTCGTCTTCGAGAACGCCCTCTTGCTCTTCCACCTGCTTCCTTCTCGCTACCAAGCACCGTAGCACCACCACCCACCACCGCATATCCCTCTCACGCCAGCGCATGCTCTCCCGCCTCTTCCGCGCCCTCTTCCCCTCGTCCTCCGCCGCCGCCTCCTCAGCTCCCGCCGCAGCCGCCATGGCCTCGTCCACCCCGAGGTGCGCCCCCTTTCCTCTCACTCTCATCCTATAGTGCACTCACTCGACCACCCAGCGCCCTCCTCGCCTTTGCCGCCCTCTGCCTCGTCCTCTACTCCTTCACCCGCTCTCTTTGCCCCCACTTCGACCCGCAGCGGCCACCCCTACAACGCCGCCCACCCGCCCAAATACGTCTACAAGATCGTCCCGCACTCGAGCGTCAACCCGCGGTGCGTCCCGCCCCGGTTTCTCGCCTCTTGTCCTCCCCCACTTCGAGCAGGCTGACCGGGATTCTCGCCGGTCGAACGCACAGCTACGCCTTCCCCGTCCCGATTCCCGCCTCGCACACCTTTGTCCTCTCCGAGCTAGACGCCAAGGGTACGTCGCGACCTCCCTCTCTGTCTCATCCCCCTTTTCCCGTCTTCCTCTCCACGCTCCCTCCCCGTCTCGTCCCGCCCTCCCTGCCTCCGAAGCTCATCTTGACCGTCCCATCCACTCGCAGACGGCTACATCCACCTCTCGACCTCCCCGCAGCTCCCACGCACGCTCAACCGCTTCTTCGCCGCCGACCCGGCCGTCGTCCTGCTCAAGATGGACTACGCCAGGCTGAGCGGGTGGAAGGTCGTCAAGTGGGAGCCGACGGGGAGTGGGGAACGTGCGTTTCCTCTCTCTCTCTCTTGCGCTGTCTCCCTTCTCCTCCATCTGCCGCTCTCCTCCTTTCTTCCCTTGCCGGATATCCAAGTAAGAACCAGACTGATCCCCCCTCTGCCCCTCCCTCTCCTTCTCTCAATGTGCGCCCGCGCAGTCTTCCCGCACCTGTACGCCCAGCTCGAGGGCGAGAACGTCGAGTCCTTCCTCGAGCTCGAGAAGCAGCCCTCCGGAGGAGAAGGAGAAGAGGCGAAGGAGGGCGACGCCGGGCCGTGGGACGCGGCGCTGCGCAAAGCGAAGGAGAGCGGGTGGTTGGAGGAGTAGCGTGCACCTGGGTTTCCGTCTGTACACCTTCTCTTTTCCTCCTCCGGCGGGTCGGTGCCGTGTTGAGCGCGGCGAGAGAACTGAAAATACGGCACTGCGATTGCTCTGTTCTCCTCTTGGCTTCTCCTTTTTGTCGTCGAGACGGCCTAATTCTCCGGCGCCCTGACCCAGCCCGGCAGCACCTCCCGCCTCCGCTCGTCCGCGAGCTTGCCGACCAAGTCGCGGTGCACGCCGTACACCGCGCGAGCGTCCTGCCCGCAGGTCAGGGGGCGTCATAAGGTCTGGTCGCTCTGCAAGGGGACAAGGGGAGAAAGGGAGAGACGCACCTTCAGGATAGAGAGGTCGAGGTCGACGATGACGAGCTCCTCCTGCGGGCCCTTCTGCTCCCGCAATCCATCACAGTCAGCCCTCAGCTCCCCTCACCACTTACTTCCCCGCTCGAGCCATCCTCGAGCAGCACTGAGAGGGAAGGGAAGAAAAAAAGGAAAACGCACCGCCCCGCCGACCTTGCCCTTGAACGGCACGCACACCTGGCTCGCGCCGAACCGGCCGTCTTCGTTCCCGACGGGGTCGCCGGGGAGCCACGACGCCGGCGCGGCGGCGTTGACGAACTGCACTCGACAAGGGGGGGTTAGTCGAGAGAGAGGTCAGGTCAGGTCAGGGTCGGAGGGAGCGAATGAGAGGTGTGGGAAGGGATGGAAGCGCAGATGAAGCTGAGAAAGGAGAGTGAAAGGGGAGAAGAAAGGGCGCACCAGCATCGCGCACTCGCCCTCCCACGCCCTCGTCTTGACCAAAGCTTCGAGGTACTCCTCCTCGCTCCTCGGGTTGTGCGCGAGCCCGACCTCGCCCGCGTCGGTCGCGGTCCAGTACGTCGGGGCGACGATCAGGTCGGGCGGGCCTTGCGGGTGGAGCAGGAGCGAGGGGAGCGAGAGCGGGGAGGCGAGGTCCCAGCCTGCGAGCGCGAAGGTGTGAGTTGATGGCCCAGTGACATTTCAACGAGTGCGCGCGCTCCGAGAGTCTGTGCATCACTCGAGAGCAGGGCGTCGACTCACAGATGAGCAGCCCGACGCGCCCGAAGCGAGTGTCGAAGACTTGGTGATCGTTCTCGCCTGCGGTGAGGTAGTCCTTCTCGGGCCTGCAGACATGCGAAGATCAGTAGCGCCACAACGCAAAAAGGAGGGACATGACATACCACCAGAGGTTACGCTTCGAGCTGCAAGAAAGGAAGAAAGGTCAGGGTAAAAACGGGAAAGCGAATGCCAGAGGTAGAGCACGCACTACCGCCCGACAAGCTCGCCGTTCCAATCGATGTAGTGCGCCACATTCTCGAGCACCGGCCGCCGCTCGAACTTCGTCTCGCCCGTCTCGTCGTTGACGACCTCGACGTCCTTCCCCCGCTCCTCGCCCTTCTCATCCACAGCACGCTCGACGATCGTCCCGACGGCGATGTCGACCCTGAGCTCCTTGGCGAGCTTGCGGAAGCCGGAGAGCCAGTGCTGCGCCGTGAAGGACGAGACGGAGGCGGGGTGGTCGTCGGAGTGGAGGTGGGCGTGCGAGGCGGGCGCTTGGGCGAGGTGCCAGTGCTCTGTTTCGGCGACTACGCCCGAGAGCTGTCATCGTGGAAGGAGGTCAGCGGAGGGAGAGACCAGTTTGTCCGGGATCAGGTGGGGGTCGCTTTCGAGGGAAGAAGAGGGGGAGCGCACAAAGTATTCTGGGAAGCAGACGAGTTCTGCGCCGAGCTTGTGAGCCTGGCGGACGAAGTCGAGTGCGCGTTCGTAGTTCAGCTCGTGCGAGATTGGGTCCGAGGTCGTCGTCGGGGCGGAGGTCGACTCGCTCGAAGTGAACGAGGGAGGGATGGGGGCGAACTGGCACAGAGCAACGCGAGGCATGGTGGTGGTGCGCTGAGAGGTGAGACAGAAGAAAGATGAGGAGGAGAGGGAGGGCAAAGAGAGATGAGGAAGAAGGAGATCAAGGTTGGAAAGGTCCGCAACCGGCTCAACTCGCCGGACAAGGCCACTCTCAGTCCAACGATGCCCCAACCCAACCTGGGCTTCGACCGCCTCACGCTGTCCGTCCCTCTCTCGCTCCTACGCACCTCTTTCCGCTCACCACTTTGTCCCTCAACAGCAACACCGCCTCGACCTCTTCCAAGCCCACAAGGCCGCGGGGCAAGCCTTCAGCCTCCTCATCTACCGCTACACCCACTCCACCACTCGCCCCAAGCACCACCCGCCTCCTCGCTCTCCTCAGCTCCCTCTTCGCCCCCCTCCGCGCCTCCCCCGACTTCACCCCGACCCTCCAGACCCTCAAGGGCCTCCTCTACGACAAGGACTACCTCCGCGCCTTCGGCACCGACACCGAAGAGGGCGAGCGCTGGCGCGAGGTCTACGCCTCGCGCTGGGTGCCTGCCCGGGCCGTCGTGTACGAGCGCGTGTGGGACGAGTGCGGCGTCGTCGAGGCCCTTGGATGGGGAGGAGCAGAGAATTCGGAGGGAGCGAAGGAGAAGACGGCCGAGGAGCAGGAGGAGGCGGACCTCAAGCGGGAGAGGGAACGCGCCCGCCGTCGGCGCGAAGCACGTGCGGCGGGCAAGTCGCCCGCCGAGATCGACGAGGTCGTGCGTGTCTTCGAGGCCGAGGAAGCCGAGCGGGAGCAGCAGGAAGCGGAGGCGAGGCAGCGGCGAGAGGCGGAGGGAGGGCCGGAAAAGGACGAGTACGACGTCCTCATGCTCGGCGCTGGGGCGGGGAGCGAGGTCCTCGCTCTCGGGTGTGCGCTCGGGAGCGCTGCCGAGGCTTCTTCACCGTCGTCCGCTGCGGAGAAACAGGAGCAGGGAGGAAAGGGTCGGAGACGCCCACGCATCAAGGTGCGCGCGGTGGACCAGGGCGCGTGGGGCCAGCTGCTGGGGAAGATGAGCGAAGGGATGCGGAGCGAGTGGCCTGCGCTGAGCGGGAGCGGCGCAGCGGGAGAAGGCGGCTTCGAGGTCGAGTTCCTCCAGGGAGACATCCTCACCACCTCTTCCGCCCCTTCTGCCGCCTCCTCCTCACCCTCCGGGACAACCCCTTCCCCTGCACCACCGCAGAATCTCCTCCCTCTCCCCTCGACCCGCCTCATCACCCTCTGCTACACCGCCTCCGAGCTGCTCCTCCAATCCCGCCCTGCCTTCCTCCGCCTCCTCACTTCCATCTCGCGCGCCTCGACGTCAGGCACCCTCTTCCTCATCATCGAGTCCGCTTCGCTCGCGCTCATCCTCCTCACGGGCAAGGACGGCACGACGCGCGAGTACCCGCTCGGTGTGCTGCTGGACCATGCCTTGTGCGGCGCGCCTGGAGGAACGCAAGGCGCAGGAGGCGGCGGCAGTGGGAGCTGGGAGAAGCTCAAGAGCGAGGAAGGGAAGTGGTACCGCATGCCCGAGGGGGCGGAGGAGGTGTACAACCCCGCCGGGATGAGGGGCGACCGCGTCAAGCTCGAGAACTCGCGCGTCGTCCTTCGCCTCTATCGCCGCAAGTAGACGTTCGTGTTGCAACCTCGATGCGTGCGCTGCAGGAGGGGAGGCGGAAGGAGGTGGATTACGAGGCGCTTACTCAGCTTCCGCCAAGCGATTCCCATCTTCCTTTTTTCTTCGTCGAACGTGCTCGTCAACCCGGTTCGCCTCAATGCGCCCCACATCCCTTGCTTCCGCTTCTCTTCCTCTCTCTTCAGAGATCGTGCTGGCCTCCGCTTCTCTGCCGCTGAGCGAATAAACATGCCGCACGCCCTCCTCCGCCGGATTACCTCCCGTTCGTCCTCGAGGTCCACCACCTCCGACCCGCCCCCGCCCTACGCAAGCACCGCCTCCCTCGCCCTCCCGTCCTCGTCCGCCTCATCAACCAGCGTGCCCGACCCGCCGGTCACCTTCCCCGCCGAGTACCTCGTCCACCCGCGCCTGCCACTCGTGCGGTTCGTCGCCCCCGCCGACCTCCAAGCGCACCTCAAGTTCCTCTCCGCCTTCCACGCGCTCTACCTGCGTGTGCTCTCCGCCCCGCCCGGCGCGGCGGAAGAAGCGTGCGAGGGGCTGGAGCTCGGGGCGGAGAAGAGGTGGGGGTTGTTCGTCGCGATGGCGGTCGGGCGGTTCGAGGCGTATGTGAGGGCGCTGCAGGAGCAAGGGAAGAAGGGGAAGATGGGGAAAGAGGAGGTGCCGCTGCCGCCGCTGGATGTGGCACTTGTGCTGCACACTTTCCAGCTCAATCCGCGGTGCGTTCTCTTGCCTTCCTTCACTAACTGTTCCTCTGATTCTGGGGTAGCTGACGAGTACGGGACACAGACGCATGGACGAAGACGCGCTCCGCACCTTTCCTCAGCTGCGGCACCTAGAAGACCTCTTGCTGCATCGACTCGTCCGCTCCTTCTTTCCTTGCACTTACCCTCCACTCTGCTAACCCCTGTCCCCCACGTACAGGTCGAGCACATCTCACACAACTCGTCGCAGTACTATCCCCCTCCTTCCGCCATCAAAGATTGGGCGTCTCTTCTCCCTCTTGAGCCGTTCGACCCGCTCGAAGCGTATGCTCAGAGCAAAGGGCGCTTCATCTCCGCGCCGAAAAGCGGACTCAAGACCTTCGTTCGTACGTGCTTTCCTCGCTTAACCAACCCCGCTGCACTGGCTGAGCTTCTTCTCCTCCAGCCTGGTTGACGAACGAAGGAACCGGTTACGCCCAGTCCGCGTTCCGCTTTGTGACGGACCACGGCGAGATGATCACACACGAGCGACTCGGGATCGCCAGGCTCGCGAGCGACGTGTACGACCTCGTCGCCGGCAGCTACCGCGCGCCCTTCGACTTTACGAGCTACGACCCGACGTCGAGACGGTTCCTTGCGTGCGTCACTCTCTGTTATTCTCGCTTTCCTCTCTTTCCTTAACTGAGGCATAAAGAGACGCGCAGCGGCACCGTCGTCTCCTCCCTCGAATCCCCCTCCGTCGCCTCGGACTCGTACCGAGCTAAATTCGTCCGCGACCGGCTGCAGGACCGCAAGACGGGTCTCAAGCGTCCGGAGTCGAGGGAGGAAGTCGGAGACAAGATGCGCTGGAGCAGGCGGGGCGCGGAGGCGTTGCTGGAGGCCTGCATTGGGGAGGAGAGGAAGAAGTGGTGCGTTGTCTGCACCTTTTTCCCGTTCAGCTCCCTTGCTCGCTCACAGAACTGACGACGGGTCCCCTGCAGCGTCCTCAACATCCTCGCTTGCTATACCCGCGGCGAGCCCTTTTCCATCGACCTTACCGCCGCCGTTTGTCTCTTCCTTCCTCTCAGTCCCCGCTCCCTTATTCTCTCGACCCGTTCCTCCCGGTCGGACTGACCTGTCGGCGCTCGCAGGTCGCCCGCCAGTTCACCTTCATCACCAAGATGCACTCGCTGGGCTGGCTCGCCTCCGGCCACTTCCTCCCCGACTCGGACGCCGACCCAACCCTGAACCGCTGCGTGGCGCGCTACCACGCCTTCCTCCAGCTCCTCCAAGCGATGCCGCACGTCTTCTGCGTCCCGACGCTCGACATCGACCTCGCTTGGCACACGCACATGCTCTCGTCGAGGTACCGCGATCAGACGAGGCTCTGGACGGGGAGGTTCCTCAACCATGACGACTCGGTCGAGGAGAACAAGCTTGGGGACTCGTTCGAGGTAACTGCGAAGGCGTGGCAGGTACAGCTTTCCCCCTCTCTCTTCTCTTTGGAAGAGGAGTTGACTCGCCCGAGCTTTCCCTCTCGTAGAGTCGCTACGGTCTCCCGTACTCGACCTGCGGTTGTCCCCTCCCGACCGCCCCGCCGGTCATCAAAGCCCTCAAGGCCTTTCGCTCGTCCTCCAGCAAAGAGGCCCCCTCCTCTTCTCCCTCCGCCTCTGCGACCCTCTCTTCCGCCGGCCCATTAGCGCCCGCCTCGCATCCTTCCGACCACAATGCCCTGGTCCTCCTGACGGGTGAGGCAACAGAGCAGCGCAAGGCGAGGGAGGTCGAGGCGGAGAAGCGGAGGCGGAAGATGGATCGGGAGCGGGTCAAGGCTGGGTCAGCAGGTGGCGGGGGTGGAGAGAAGGGAAAGGCGAAGGAGGACGAGACGGGGTGGGGCCACAAGGCGGCGTTCTTCCTCCCTATCCCGCTCGTTGCGGTCGGAGCGTGCGTTTCACTTCCCTTTTCCTCTTGCGAGCCTCGCCTGACCCGCTTCCCGTCTGAGTGTCGGCCTCACCGCCGGCGTCGCTGCTAGCTGCGTACCCACGGAGCCGAACTTGGGCAGAGGAGGAGCATCGTGCGGGTCGAGGTGCGGCTTTCTCCCCTTCTCTCTCTCTTCCTGCTGGGGCTGACCCGCTTCCTCCCCTCTCACAGCAGTGGCGCATGCGTGAGCCTCTTCTCCTCGGCGTTCTCTTCTCCCCTGACCTATTCTGACTCTTGCCTGCGAGCAGGGCGTCGCCTGCACCGCTTGCGGAACCTGTGCGAGCTGTGCGAGCGCGGGCGGAGACGGCGGAGGATGCGGCGGCGGCTGCGGTGGCGGGGACTAGACCACTACGTGCCGTTCAGTACCTCTCGTCCTCGCAGGACACAATATCAGCCCGTCTTCTTTTCTTTCGTTCGTCCTGTCTCTTCCTCCCGCGTCGCTCTCCCTTGCCACGAGAGGCTGGAGCAAAACGATAGGGACTTTGCAAAGAGCGGAGGACAACGACAAGACAGGCAGCACATCTACGAGGCCGAACAAGGGCGGAGAGAAACGACAATAGGCGCATCAAGCGGGGTGAGTGGGGGTCTACGCGGCGGCATGCAAGAGAAGTGAGAGGTCACGCGGATGAAAGACAGGAAGGGGGAGAGGTGGGCGGACGAGACGACGGAGGCAAGGAGGTAGAGGGGACGGAGGCGACGAAGGGGGGCACTTCACCGCGCGTTCTCCTTGCCCAGGCCACTCCTGTCGAGCGCCCTCCTCGTGTCCTTGACCAGCTCGAGCGGCGCCTGATCCCTCTTGACTTCCCTCACCTTCCCCGGCCTGACCGTCGCCCTGAGCGGGCTCCTCCCCTGGTCCCCCGCCGGCTCGTCGCGCAAGTCGCCAAGGGAAAGCGGGCCGGTCTGCGCGTAGATGTGCGAGGCGGGGTCGATGGGGAGGTCGGAGCGTTCGTCGTGGCGGGAAGAGGTCGAGGCGGAAGACGGAGCGCCGACTTGGGTCGCGGGCGTGAGGGAGAGGGTCGGGACGGGCGATGTGGGCGCGCCGAAGAACTGCTCGTCGCCGTCCTTGTAGGAAGAAGAGAGGAACGGGTTGCTGGGCGACGAGAGCGCCAGGCCGTGAGGGAGGTTGACCTTCCCAACCTGGTTCCGCGCCTTCCACTCGTTGACCCGCTGAGCCGCCGTGCTCTGGCTCGTCCCGACGACGGGGACGCCGCCGAACGCGCGCTCGGCCTGCTGGCGAAGGCGGTTGCGGTCGGCCGAGGAAGACGGGAGGGCAAAGGCAGGCGAGTCGAAGGCGTTGCGGGCGAAGACGGCCTGCTTGGACGGGCTCAGAGAGGTGGACACCGCAGCTGAGGTGACGGGCTCGCTCGGCTCGCAGCTGAACGGCCCGTGGTCGTCGCGAGCGGGAGAAGGCGGCCTCGACCTCCCTCTCTCGCCGCGACCGTGGCGACGCATCGCCGTGCCGCTCGGCGAGGGTGCAGCGCCGCTCGGGAGCTTGAAGGGCGAGACGGGGTGCACAGGCGGGAGGAGCGGGACTTGGTGGCTGGACGAGGCGGAGGTGGTGCGGGAAAGGGTGGAAGGACGGGGAGGACAAGCTGGAAGAGCGCGGGGCTGCCGCCCCTGCGAGAGGGAGAGAGAGGTAGGAGACCCGAGCGGGAAGGGCGCGAAGTCATGACTGATCAAGGTCGAGGTCGAGGCGCGAAGGGGGCCGGACGAGCACGAGTGCGAGTGCGAGAGGCCGAAGTCGACGAGACCAGGAGCGGGCGGAGCGCGGTCATCCTGGCGCTGCTGGTTCCGCTGGTACAGGTACGGCGAGCCGGAAGCGGGCGGTAGAGACCTTGCAAGCGAGTTCTGCCCGAAAAGCTGTGGGAGAAGCGGTCCATCCGGCTCGTCCTCCCAGTCGGGGTCGTCCACGGCGTCCTGGAACTGCGACGTGTCGGCCGCTGAGCCGGATCCCGCTCGCCTGCCCGATTGGCTGAAGGGAGCTTGACGACCCGGGGTTGAGGCGGTCATCGAGTCGAGCGCGTCGCCGATGTCGGCGAGGTGTTCGAGCTGCTCAGGCGGGGTCGCCCGGACCGTCGGCGAGGAGTCGTTGCCAGAACGATTCCTGCTGGGAGTGTTGACCGCGACCTGGTCGAACCCCTCGATTTGTGGGAGGGAAAGGTGCTGGTCCCCCTCGGCTTGAGCAAAGGCCGCGCCGACGGCGGCGAGCTGGCTCATCGGGCTCACAGCAGCTCCGAGCTGGACGGCAGCGGCGGTGGACGACGTCGAACGGCGAAGCGGCTCGGGCGACCAGTAAGGAGCGGGAGAGTCGGTCTCGGTCTCGTACGCGGTCGACGAGCGGCTCGGCGTCTCGACGAGTCGCGAGCGGTGGCGCGCCGGGCCCGAGCCGAGCCACTGAGACGATGAGGGAGTGTCGAGCGTACTGCCCCGCTCGACGGAGGGGCTGTGGAAGCCGAAGCTGTAGGCGGAAGAAGGAGTGTCGGGGTCGAGACAGTGATTATGCGTTGCCGGAGAAGGAGCAGAAGAGCGAGAGAAGGTGCCGTAGTGCTGGGAGAGACTCGGTAGAGAGTGGCTGAAGTGGTCAGACTAAGGTATGGAGGAGGGGAAGGTCAGTCTTGCCAAGAGGGCGCAGAGGGAAAAAGGCGCACCGCGTCGCCATCTTTCTCGTATCGTACAGCTTGCCCGAGCTCATCACTTCCTATCCTGCGCGACGCCGCGAACCTGCCTCCAGCGCTCCGGCTCACGCTCGACCTCAAGCTCCCGATGCCGCTCCTCGCGCCCATCGAGCCCGACTCCTTCACCTGCTGGCCGACCATCCGCGCCTCGCGCACGCTCAGCTCGTTGCGCTTGACCGGACGAGGGCGGCTCATCACCGCGCCGAAGGGCGAATTGCGAACTTGGCGGCGTTTGGTGGCAGAGCTGGCAACGAACGGCGAGGAGGACGAGTGGCCGAGCTTGCCGCGGCGAAGAGACTTAGCCGAATCTGCATCGGGAGGCAGTCGAAAAGCGTGGTCAGCGAGGAAAGGGAGGTGAAAGAGAGGTGTTAAGATAGGAGGGGAAAGGGGAGAAACGCACAGCTGAGCGGGACCGACGGCGACTTGCTCCCCTCCCCAACGCCTCTCGCTCGCCTCAACTGCGGTGACTTGACCGTCCCCGGGCTCGAAGCAAAGCTCCTGCCGGACGCGCCGCTCGTCCGACCGCGCTTCTTTCCGGCCCTGGCCGGAGCAAGCGTCTTGTTCTCACCCTCGCTTTGGCGATGAGGGCTCGAGTCGCCGGTCGTCGCCACGAGCGAGGCGTCGTCGATGGCGGAAAGGTCGTCGTCCTCGTCCTGCCACCCGTTGGCCGTCGTCTTTTCCTTCCCGCCCTTCCCTCGGATCCGCTTCCAAGCCCGACCGAGCAGGCTGGTCTTGCTCGACTTGTGGCCGTGTGCGGTCTTGTTCTTGCCGGGGCTCGGCGGACCTGCGGCGCCTGCGAGGCTCCTCTTCTTGAAGAAGGCCTTTCCGGTGGGACGAGTAGAGGGCGCGGCCGGCGAGCGCGAGTTGGCCTCGACGTCGACGAGCTGCAGCGGCGCGGCGTAGGTCGAGGTGAAGAAGGGGACCGAGGCGGAGCGAGAGTGGGCCGGGCGGGTGATGGAGGCGGTGGAGGAGGAAAGCAACCCGAGAGACGAGGCCGGGCGAGCCAGACCGCGCACGGTGCCGTTGCTGCTGCTGCTGTTCCTGCTCGAGACGGTGCCTTCGTGCTGCCGGGTGCGGAAGGAGAAGAGCGACCTCGAGGTGCTGTGGCGAAGGTTGGTCGACTCGGGAGGAGGGGGAGCAAGTGGGGGGCCAGTGCTGAACGACGACGGAGATGGGTCACAGGGCACGAGCTGCTCGTGCGCGGTGTCGTTACTCCACCTGCGAGTGACTTGCGGCGTAGGAGGGGCGGTGGGAGGCGAGACGAGGCGGATTGCGCCAGGAGGAGGAGAGGAGGAAGGAGAAGGTGGATCGCTTGGCGGAGGGGAGGGGGGCTGTGGAGGTCGTGGGTGGCGGTGCACAGAGCGCGCCATTCTGAGAAGAGACAAACAAAGAAGCGGAGTGAGGAGCACGAGGTCAAGAGGCGGAAGCGGCTCGAGCGACTGGAGGTCGAAGTGCAGCAGAGGCGAGGTGATGGCTTGCGACGCTGGAGGCGAGCTTGAGTCAACACCTGTGGCAGTAGGAGAAGCCCGCGCAGCGCGTCCAGTCCAACTCCCTGGACGAGCCGCGCTGCTTTTCTCGGGGAGCGCTTTCCTCTCTGACTGCAGTAGGAACGACCTGCGCTGCGACGTGGACATGCATAAAACGCTACAGACGCGGAGAATGTCGAAAGATGCGATGGCAGCTGGCGCGAAGGCGCGAGAGGGGGAGTTGGGGAGAGAAAATAAAAGGACAGCCATCAACGGCGGCGCGCCGCGGCCTTGATGAGGTCGGCAGCCTTCTCGGCGATAGCGTCTGTGGAGCGAGAGGAAGTGGACAGAGGGAGACACGGCGGGCGAAGAAGAGCGAGAACCGTCAGTAGGACTCGAGAGGAAGGGGAACTGAAAGCGGCCTCACATGCAGTAGACTGCGGGTGCGTCGAAACGTGCAGCGGCATGATCGACAGGTCGAGGACGCGGAGGTTGATCGTGCCGTAGACAGTCAGATCCGGGTCGACGACGCCGCCATCGGCGCGAGGGAGCATTGAGGCCGTGCCGATCTGTGAATCGAAGCGGACGAGCACCGGTCAGTTCAGGCTCTCTCCAGGAGAGGAAAGCGTGCACGAATCCAAAAGCATGGCGAGGAAAAAGAGCCGCACAGGGTGGTACTCCGTCCTCACGCTCTCCTCGACCCACTTCTCCCACTCCTCGTCAGTCTGGACGCTCTCTCCAGGCTCGATCTCGTGATCGATCCACTGGGCGAGAACTGACGTCTGCGAGAGCTTACGAAGGAACTGCGCCCCCTTGAAGAGGTAGAACCGGTCGACCGAGGCTTGGAGGTCTGGCGGCGAGCAGAAAGAGCCGGTCAGACAGGCGAGGGGCCGAAGACCATAGGGGTTTGGAGAACGTACATCTCGGGTCAATGAGAGGGTAGTCCTGCGGCTTGGCGGACGAGAGGTGAATGCTGCCTCGGGAGAAGGACTTCTGGTTGCAGGCGGCGAGCGAGAGGTAGGGAATGCCATTGCTGCTTGTGCCGTTCTTGCCGAAGCTGCAAGAGAAGTAGCATGGCGAAAGGGTCAATGGATTGAGCAGGAAAAGGGACGGGAAAGAGAAAAGAAAGACCGACTAGATATTGATCGCAACCGCCTCGATGACCGGCGAGCCCGCTTCGATTTGCAGGCGCTGCTCGTCGAGTTGATTCTTTGGAAGCGTGGAGGTGTTATAGAGCGTGTGGATGAGATGGAGGGCTTGCTGGTGGTCAGAGGGGGAAAGGAAACTGTCGGAGGAAAGGTACGAAAGGAGGCTGAGGACTTGGGTGAGAACTGTTTGACCGAAGAGAAAGAGAGAGAGCAGTCAGCATCGAGATACAGTTCTATGAGAGGCTGAAGAAAGCGGAAAAGGACTGGGATAAACTCACTCCCTTGGCCCTCCTCCCAATCCGCCATGGCCTTGGCCGCGAATGTCTGATTCGCGCCCAAACCATCCAGCGTGACCGCGCCTGGCTTGAGCTGGTTGACCATAAACACCGCCGGGTGGTCCTGGAGGTTCTCACCGACGCCGGGAAGGTCGACGAGCGGAGTGATGTTGTGCGAGCGGAGAAGGGAGGGCGAGCCGATCCCGGAGAGCTCGAGAAGCTGGGGGGATTGGATAGCACCGGCAGAGAGGATGACCTCGTTCGTGGCGGACTGGAGTCGCACCGACAATGAGTAAGGGGTGGTCGAAGACAAAGGAGGAGAAGGTACGGACAGCGTTAAGGCTGACGGGGGTGGAGACGTTCAAGACGGTAAACTCGACGCCAGTCGCGATGAGATCACCATTGCGGGTCTTCGAGCGAGACCAGAGGACTTTGTTCGCCTGCGCACCGGTCAGGATGACGAGGTTGCCGCGCTTGCCAATGATAGGGTCAACTGTGCGAGGCGAAGTAGGGTTACTCATCAAGACCCCCGATCAGATGGAAGAGAGAATACGCACTATACGCCGACGCGGACGTCACCCGATGCTCCTCCTGCCCCTTTGCCGTCGAGATCGACGACTGCGTCCAGCTCACTCCCTGCATCTCGCCGCTCGTGAGATCCTTCGCAACGGAAATATTGTGCTCGAGCAGGGCGTCGTAGAAGCCGGTGAACTGCGGCGTGAGGTAGGGCGGGAAGGAAGCTTCAACGGGACCCGACGTGCCGTGTACGGTGGAGTCATAGTGCGGCTCGACGTGTAGGTTGTTACCCTTCGGAGGGGTGAACGTCTCGCTCTGTAGACGGGCAAAGGCGGAACGAGGCAGCACGCGAGGAGAAACGAAGAATACACGCACGTTCTTGAAGTACGGTAGTAAGTCCTTCCAGCCCCAGCCCGAGTTGCCGAGCGCGCCCCACGAGTCGTAGTCGCGTGCAAAACCGCGTGTCCATGCCATGAAATTGAGCGCCGACGAACCGCCGAGAACCTGCAGACAAGGGCAAGACAGGGCAGTCAGCAGCATTTCGACCCGGGAGAGAAGGGAAAGCGTACCTTGCCCCTTGGCCAGTACACCTTCCGCCCGCCAGCCTTCTCCTGCTCGACCGTCTCAAACGCCCAGTCCACCTCCATTTCGAACGTTGTCCCCGCCAGTCCTGGCACGACGATCCCGGGCAGCGTAGGCTCGGCTTGGCCGGCTTCGAGGACGAGGACCGAGAGGGACGGAGACTCGGAGAGGCGGGAGGCGAGGGCGAGACCGGCTGCATGGCGGAGGAGGGTCAGGAAAGGAGAAAGGTCAGGAAGGAGAAGGAGCAAGGGGGCGAAGCGAGAGAGACGGACCGGTTCCGCCTCCAACGACAATGTGCGTGTACTCCTGCTCCAGCGCACGTTCGACAGCTGCCGTGTCGTTGCCGCTGATCAGCTGGCCACCGACGGACTGGACCGAGTCGGCGACGGGAAGGGCGACGGAAGGGAGGACGGCGTGTAGGAGAGCTGAGAGTGCAAAGAGCGCAGTTAATGGGTGCATGGCGTCGCTGTCGGTGTGCTGCTTTGGTCAGGGAGCAGGATAGAACGGCGAAAGGCGCGGACGGGACAGCGGGAGAAGCGCTAGGAGCGGGAGGAGGGAGAGAAGCAGAAGCAAGCAGCGGCCGAAGCGGCGGCTCAAGCATGCAGCTGTCCCCCCCTTGCGCTCCATGGTCTTGCTCCTTAGCGACGCCTTAGGGAATGAAGCCGAGGGTGGTCGGCGGGGGTGAAGGGGTGCAAGGACGGACAGCGCGCGCAATGTGGTGGGCGTCGTAGCGAGCGTCGTGTAGGCGGTGATCAGGGAGCGCCTGAGCCTGGCGAGTAGCGAGCAGGCGTATCGGGGGCGAGAGGAGGAGCAAGTAGGAGGGGAAGAAGTTGGATGATGAGCGGCGGCGACGACAACAACAGCACAAGCCAGCTGTTTGCCTTTCTAGATACAGTACCTTCCGTCGAGCACCACATCGAGGAGCAGCATTGTCCGCCGTATTACGAATGGCTTGAGGACGGGCAAAGCGTAATGCACAAGTAATGCACCTTCGTCTCCTCCTTACGGACCCCGCTACCTCCCTTCCACTCCTGCCTATGCCACCGCCTAACTCACCAGCACGAAGACGAGGAAGAAGACGATCAAAACGGCGAAAACCTGAGAGGGGAGGAGAGTCGGTCAGTCGACGCGAGCGGGAGGAGAGGAGCGGGCGAGAGAAGGGAAAATAAGGCAGGAAGGATGCAACGCACCTTCATCATCAGCCATCGGTTAGAGGAGACCGAGGCGTAGTAGCGAAGGAGTTCGCTGCAGTGGGAAAAGGCCATGGTCAGTACCGCTCACAAGGGTGGATGCCCCAAGCCATCGCTACGCCACAGCGAGCGAACAACAGCCGCACTCCCCAACAAGCGGACAGAGAGGGGAGAGACGTACGACTGCGCGCCCGTCACGTTCGCCGCAATATCCTCCGTGTCCGTGTCGATACGGGTGACCTGCTCGCCCTGCACGGCGACCATGTGCGCGAGCTGGCTGAAGATCTGGCCCAGCTCGGCGACGGTCGACTCGATCGTCTCGATCGCGGTCGAGCGCGAGGAGAGGTATTGGTCCTGTGTGCCGGCGAGAGAGGGGAAGAAAGTGGCGATGGAGCAAGAGTGCAGGGACAAAGCGTCAGTCCCTCTCGCTGACGCCAGCTCGCACGAAGATACCTCGCGCACTGCGCTGAGATCTCCGAACGTGATGCGGCGGCTGAAAAGGGAGGTAAGGAAAAGCAGACGCACATCTCCCTGCTGCTGCGCCATCTCCATCTGCATGTACCCCCCTTCCGCCGCTCCCAGTTGGCTGTCCGTTGGCGCGCCAAACTCGAGCGCCGTGAAGTCGCTCTGGCCCGCTTTTCCCTTGCCCTTGCCGCCGCTTTCCAGCACGCTTGACCCGCCGAGGGCGGAAGAGGGCCGGTAGAGCGGCGAGTCTGTTCGCCGTGCGTTCGAGGGTTGAGATGGCGAGTAGGAGGCGTGGTAAGGATGGGATGAGGTCGAGCCGGAGGGAGAGTAGGAGCGCGGGTCGTAAGGGTTGTTGTTTTGAGGAGGGTGGGAAGGAGCGGGGCCAGTGCGGGAACGAAGGACTGGGGTGAGTGTCAGGATGGAAGCGCGGGTACGCCTATTCCGAAGCGGGAGGAAAGGTGAAGCAGGGGAGGAAGAAACGCACCTGATGGTGGTGCGTTGCGGGGGTTGGACGGGCCAGAGAAGGCGAACTGCTCCGTTCGATCGCGCGAGGCTTTCATGTTCTGCGAGAAGTGGGCAGAGCTTGATCAGTCTTGTGCTCACAACTTGCGGCACAAGAGAGAAAAGCCGCTCGGGCCTCGACGCACCTGCGTCCGGATCTCCAGCACGTCTTTAAACCCGATTGTCGTGTCGGCGAGCTTGCTCTGCAGCATCGTGACGACGTTCTTGTTGTGCTCCGAGACCTGCTTACCGCCTGCGCCCGCCGCGGCCGGGTTCGACTGGAGCGTGAAGGCTTGCAGCTGCGCGATCTGCTGGTTCAGCGCGGCGATGTCTTGCTTGATGATGTAGGTGAGCTCCTGCGCATTGGCAGGTACTCGGAGTCAGCCTTCCCGCCGATGAGCGGCAGAGGGAGACGAAAGAAGAAAGGACGCCGAAACGCACGCTGATCTCGACGGGCCGGTCGTCGAAGAGGGTCTTGCGCTTTGCGACTGCGAAAGGACGGAGGTGTCAGTCGTCGGGCGTCGCAGCTGCGGAGGAACAGGTCGCTCCAGCTGGCGCGACCTGCTCCGCCTGGTCGCGTCCTCCCGAACCGAGCGGGAGTCGAAACGCACGCTGCGCCAGCTTCTCGAGCTTGCCCGTCGTCCCCTGAATGTCCTTGCCGATCTTGGCCGCCATGCGCGCGAACTCTGTCCTTTGGGCGTTGCGGCCCTGCTTCGAGACGAGCGGCTGCTGTTGTTGCTGCTGCTGGGTCGACGACGAGGCGGCGCGGAAGGCGGCGGACTCGACGGCGGAGCGGAACTCGGCGGTGCGGTCGAGGTAGGGGCGCGACATGGTGCCGGCTCGCGGGTGGTGAAGAGCGGAGGAACAGGTGGAGCGCGGTGACGAGGAGGGGGAGGGAAGGACAGCGAGAGAGGGCGTGGACAGGGCAGGGCGCGTCGGCGATAGGCGCAGGAGAAGAGTGTGGGCTACGGTAAGCCAGTAAGAGCGCGAGCAGAGGAAGCGGGTGAAGCGAAGGTGCACAACCCGCTCCTCGTCCTCCTCACCACCAAGTCCGCCATCACTTCGTCAGTTCTCCCTCTTGTGGAGCCAGAGCTACGTAGAGCGCTTTCTGAAGTACTCATCTGGATTAAGCGAAGCCAACAGGACCACAGTTTCAGGAAGAGCAGAGCCATGAGGACGAGAGGGGAAGGGAGAGGGTAACCAAGCGACGCTAGGAGTGGTGTATAGGCGTCTTTCGAGTACGGAGTAGAGGGAAAGAGGGAGGGAGGGGATTGGGGCGGGAGAAGAGACTGCAGAACGGGAAGAGGAGGAGAAGGGCATGCACACGGATCGGGAGAGGCAGAAAGGGAGGGAAGAAGTCGATGGGGAAAGGGGTATCGCGATGAGTACTAGTGACAGATAAGAAGGGAACGAGAGACGGAGGAAGGAGATTAAGGAGGCACAGAGAGGAAGGGAGGGACGGCGACGGCGGGAAAACGGGGGTAAGGCGATACCGAGAGAAGGGATGGAGGGTGAAAGGTCCGTAGGGCGGTGAAAAGATGCGAGGGAGTCGAAGGCCGGAGTGGGTATGCTCGGACGAGGTCGAGGTGGGCAGAAAAGTCAAGGGCGAGGGCGGTTAAGCCTGGACAAACCCGGTCCCAGCGACGCCGCCACCACCCGGGACGGGCGCGAGCTGCTGGTACAGGTTGGCGTCGAGGACGGCGCGGACGTCGTCGACGGTGCCGAGGTCCGTCAGGAAGGGGACGAGGTCGGTGAGCTCGGTGTCGTGGCTGCTCGAGCGGTGCAGAATCAGCATGGATCGTCCTGTATATCGATCTCGTTCCTCCAACTAGCAGGCCGGGGATAAAAGGAACATTCAGGAAGAAAGACGCACGGGTCGTTGAACCAGGACGAGATCGGGACGGCGTTGTTCGGGTGGAAGACGTACGACGCCGGCGAGTTGTCGATGATGATGCACTCCTCCATCGGACGGCCGAGCTGGGAGAGGTCCTGCGCGATGGAGAAAGAGAATGGGTCAGATCTGGTCTCAAGTAGCTCGTCCCCTTCGGGAATGCGTCGAGGCGAGAGCAGGCGAGGCGGACGAGACGCACCTTGACGTAGTTGCCCTTGTTGTTGTAGCAGCTCTCGCGGAACAGGCGGTGCTTGACGACGCGGTGAACGTCGAGCTGGTCGAGGACCGGGTCGGCGTACTTGCTCAGAGAGGCGGTGAACACGACGACCTCGTAGATCTCGCCCATGGCCTTGAGAAAACCTGCGGGTGGCGTAGCAAACAGGGGAGGAGATAGAGAGGGAGGAGTGAGTGGGCGGGGAGTGGAGGGACGGAAATGGAGGACACGGACCATCAACGCCCGGCCGCTTGATCACGTAGACGTTGTGGAACTGGTTCTCGATCTCGACGGGGACGACGTAGTCCGCTTGGTGGACCATCTGCGTGGGGCAAGAACGCCTGGATCAGTCTCGTTCCTCAGGCTGGACTGGGTAAAGAGGGCGAGAAATCGACGCCCAGCGCACCTTGAAGCTCGAGTGCACGAGCGTCTCGTCCAGGTCCAGCACGAGACACTTCCGCCCCTTGAGGTCCTCGCTCAGCTCCTCGAGCAGCGGTCTCGGCAGGCCATCCTCGCCGATGGGGATGCCCACCCCTCCCCTGGCGATCAAGCTCTGCTCCTCGTCCTCCTCCTCCTCGTCCTCCTCGTCCTCCTCGTCCGAGTCGCTCGTGCCCTCCTCGCTGCTCGTCTCGCCCGCGCCCGCGCCAGCGAGCATGATCCCGCCCCTTGGCGCGCCCGGCTCGGGCACAGAGGTGATGATCCCGTCTGTCCCGCTCGGCGCGTGCTTGCCGCTCCGCTTCCGCTTCGTCTTGCCGACCGGCGCGGGCGTCGGGGGACCGGACTGGCCGGGCGGGACGACCGCGCCGGAGGTGACGCCCTCGGTCTCCTCCTGCGAGAGGACGACGCCGCGCTGGCTGGGCGCGGCCGTGGGAGGCGGAGGACCAGCAGGAGTGTCAGGGGAGGCTGCGAGGAGGGGTTCTTGCGTCGGAGGCGTGAGGGCCGATTCGGGCTCGACGGGGACGGGCACCTTCTCCTCGTCGCTCCCGCTCGTGCCACCCGCCTTGGAACCGGACGAAGACGGCTGCTTCTCCTTCTCCTTCTCGAGGATCCGCGCCGCGGTGGACGGCCGCTTGGGCAGGCCGGAGTTGGCCGGCTCGTCGTCATGGCCGGTGGAAGACACGCAAGGGATGCAGGCGAGGAAGAAGGACGAGAGACCGCCCTTCCGCTTCTTCTTGGTTGCGGTGGAGGCAGGGGTCTTTAGGGCGGAAGAGGTGGCGGGGGCAGAAGTAGAAGGGACGGCGGTAGAGGCGGCGGTCGAGGTAGAAGCAGCGGGAGGGGCGGTAGAGGCGGCGGCGGGAGGAGAGGCGGTCTTGGGGAGAGGAGAGACAGAGGTAGACGCGGTCGTCTCGGCGGGGGAAGCCGCCGCCTTGGAGAGGGACGACTCGCCCGTCTGCTCGGAAGCGGGCTGCGAGGCAGTCGATGCCCGCTTCTCGGCCACCCCCTCGCTCACCACGACGCCGTTCGCGCTCACGGGCTCAGCGACGGGCGGCACGCCGGGTGCGGCGCTGCCACTGGTCGCCTCGACGGACGTCGCCGTCGCGTCACCTGCAACCCCGGCTGCCTCGGTGGAGGAAGCGCCGGCCGACTCGCTCGCCTGACCGTTGCCCTCGCTCGCCGCAGCTGCGACGCTGTCCGTCGTGGACCCGGTGCCGGCGCTCTCCTTGCGCTCGCGCGTGTTGGCGGTCGAGGGCCGCTTTGCCGACTTGGGCGGGCGAACGGCCTTTGCGCCCGGGTTGGGCGAGTTGGGGCTCTCGGCGGGAGGGGGGGTGGTGTCGGTAGATGTTGCGAGCTGTGTGAGGCAGTGTGAGCGTGCACTGAACTGCTAGAGCGGGTAGCAAACCGCGCGAGGTGGGAGGGGAGTGGGGCGGTGGGGAGGTCTGAGAGCAGTTGAACGACAAGAGAGCGGATGACAGGGAGAAGCGGGCGCACCTGGTCAGCGATGGAAGTGATAGCGGTGTCGTCCACTTGGGTGATGGGGCTGGCGGTCGCCATGGCCAGCGGGAGCAGGCGACGGGGAGGATGCGAGGGGGAGGGACAGGCCAGCGACAACAACGCCGTAGGGATCGGGTGGATCGGGTGGGCGAGGGCGGTACGGTTGCAGGCAACGTTGTGTGTAGCAAGTGCACCGGCAGGCAGCAGCGAGCGGGTGGTCGGAACCAAGTCCCTTGCCCACCCTGGCAAGCAGCCTCTTCCTCGACTCTGACCCCTCGACTCCCCCTTCTGCCGTTTTACTTCCCTAATCTCTACCACCGCTCGGATTCTGCGCTTCTGACGGCCCCAGACTCGTCCCAGGAGGTGTCGTCGTCGCTCAACTTTGTCTCCCGCTTCTCGCTTGTCTCGGCGCCTCGATGGCAGCTCGCACTCGCTTTGAGGGAGCGTCGCATCGTGCAAGGCGACGAGGGTAGACGCACGATGCGGCCGGAAGACTGGCGCGCGCGTTGCGCCGTGTTTGGCATTGCCCAAACGTGCCGGCTGGCTCCCTTCCGGCTCTTCCTCTCCCCCTACGATGCAGGACCTCGTTCCCTGGGGTCTTCTTTGAACATTCCGGCCCCTCTGCCGCTCCTCAATGACCGGGAATGCAATAGATCTCGAAGCTAGGCTGCCGTACGAGAGTAAGGCTCTTTCGCTCTCTTGTCCTCCGCTCGATCGCTGACCATCGCTTCTCACAGACCGGACGACATGCGCCGACTTCTCTTCAAGTTTTCTGTGAATCGGCGCATGTGGAAGAGCAAGCACACCGAAAGGGTCCCGAGGCGAACGCCTCTTCCCTCAAGGCACCGAGAAAACGGGTTTACTCCCGCTCGATGGTCTTCACTGTGCGTCTAGCGTTGCTCTTCGTAGCCTTCCGCCACATTCTCACCACTCTCCTGCCTCGCAGCGAGTCGGACCTTCCGACCCTCTCCTTCCCTCCTCTTCCTCCTTCCTCTCACTCGCTTCCGCCTCTACCGCCGCTGGATATGGCCTCAGTTTTCGGATGACTCGCGCCTCTACTCAAGGCGCTCCTTTGAGGCCCCAGCGCGGCCTCGCCGACTCTTCCGTTCGGCAGCAAGACGATCTGCGACAACCCTCTCGAGACGGTGATTCCGCTCAGTGAGGCATTGGAGACTCCCCTTGCCCAGTTCAAGCATGCTATGCACACTCTCCACTCTCCTCCGAGCGAGCATGAAGTGGGATTGACCGGTCCTTCTGCTGGCATTCGACCTTCACCAGCTGTTCAACCGCCCAGCTCGCGAGGTTCGCTTCTCGCTTCCAATTCTGACCAGTCCTTCCGTGTGCGCTGATGAGGAGGTTCGCGTACAGCTCCGCTACCTCCTTTGCAGGGTCGTCTCACCTACACGAGCGCCTTTCTCTTTCCCCCCCCCCCCTTCTTGTTCTCGCTCTGACCCCTTAGCTCTACCCAGTCTCCGCCGATGGACTTGCTGTCAAGGTCGAGGGTCCGAGCGGGGCTGTATGCGCGACCTGCTCCCTTCGCTCTCCGAGGGGCACAGCTCACCTTGACCTCTTTCACAGCGAGTCCTTCATCCTCGGCAAGGCCAGCGTGAACGATCCTCTCGCTCTTCCCGGCTCGGCTACTCGCTTCCCTATCGGCCAGATTCAGGAGAACATGGTCGACGCTTGATTTCCTTCCCAATCTCCTAAGCTGTACTGACTTTCTGCCTCGTCGAGCAGCTTGGAGGGTCGAACAAGCGTTTGGGAGTAGCCGCTCGAAGCGATTACCTTGCGTCTCTACTGTCGAAAGCTTCGTCAAGCGACTTCCTCCCAGAGGACTTCCAGCGTGGTTGCGAGAGAAAGAGGCGAGGAGAGAACGAGAAGAAAACGAAGAGCGAAGCGGGCGAGTGAGGATGAGGGGCGGTCTGCGCGAGCCTCAGATGATGCTGGCTACTCATAGTGAGACTGTGAGAGTGCTCGGCCAGCTCCATGAGCTCCGAAGGAAGCGGTAGCAGCGAAATGAGATGAGGAGGGATGACTTCGTCAGGACCAGCGAGCATGCTGTTTGCAGGCCCGCTGAGCAGCCCAGCCGCTCCGCGTGCCTCTTTCCGCACGGTGCAGAGCTTGAAACGCTCATAGGGGAGAGCTCTCGGATTAAGAGGAAGCCAACCTCGTCGGGCGAAGGTTGGCCAGCTTATGCTCCCAGCTCTCCGCCGCTGCTTGCCCAGAACCGCTTGGCACACCCTCAGAATGAGCTCCAGCACGTCTGCCCCACCCCGCTCGTACGCCGCTGCGGTGGACGCCCTCAACTCGCTCCAGTCCAACGCGGCGGTCATTGAGGCCATCCGCAAGAGCGGCGGCACCGATGGAGGCGTGCAGCTCCAGCAGCAGCGCGACTACATGATTAGGATGGGCTACCAGGTGCGTCCCGCCATCTGCTGCCTGCGCAGGGCAGACGAGCTGACCTCCTCATCTCGCGACAAGATCAACGACCTCGACCGCATGAACGTCTTCCACATCACCGGTACCAAGGGCAAGGGCTCTACCAGCGCCTTCGTCTCCTCCCTCCTCCAGACGGCCGCGCCGCGCGCCAAGATTGGCCTGTACACCTCGCCCCACCTCGTCGCCGTCCGCGAGCGCATCCGGATCAACGGCGAACCGATCTCCGAGGACCTGTTCGCGCGGTACTTCTGGGAGGTGTGGGACAAGCTCGAGGAGAACAAGGGGGTGCGCCTTCCCCCCTTTAACCTCGCACTTCTTCCGTCTGCTGACCTTTTCTTCCTTTCCCAGGTTGACGACCCGACTATGCCAGTCAAGCCCGCCTACTTCCGCTACTTGACCATCATGGCAATGCATGTTTTCCTGCAGGAGAAGGTGCGTTGGTCCGGTCTCGAGGCAAGCGATCTCTGCTCATTCTCCTTTCTCCGCAGGTCGATGCAACGATTCTCGAGGTCGGCGTTGGCGGCACGTACGACTCGACCAACATCGTTCCGTCTCCCATCACCACCGGGGTGACTGCCCTCGGCATCGACCACATCTGGGTTCTCGGCAAGACCATCCACGAGATCGCGCATCAGAAAGGCGGCATCTACAAGGTGAGCCTCAGTCCCCTAACCCTTCTCGTGTCGGTCTAGCTAACTAGACGTACTTGCAGGAGGGCGTTCCGGCACTGGCGCTCCAGCAAGACGAGGGACTTGACGTGCTCGAAGCTCGGGCGAAGGAGCTCAAGGCGTCTTCCTTTACCTCGATCCCTGAGCACCCGCAAGTCGAGGGCATCAAGCTTGGTACGGGTTTGCTGCCCTCTCCGCACCTTGGCCTTGCTGACGAGCTTCACCTTCAGGTCTCGCTGGCGTTCACCAGCGCCAGAACGCCTCTCTCGCAGTCGCCCTCGTCCAATCCTTCCTCTCCTCTCCCCGATGCCCTCCCGCCTTCGCCTCTGCCGCTCCTCAACCCGGCTCTCCCGATCCTACGCCTACACCTCCCGGCGCCCTTCCCATTCTTCCCCCTTCTCTCGTTGCTCCGAACCCCCTCCCGCCTCAATACGTCACCGCGCTCGAGAACGCTCGCTGGCCTGGACGGTGTCAGATTGAACGGGACGGGAAGGAGCAGAATGTGCGCTGGCACCTCGACGGCGCGCACACGGTCGAGAGCTTGAAGTGCTGTGGCGAGTGGTTCGGCGAGGTTGCGGTTCAGAGGTGAGCACTCCTTCCCTTGGCCTTCATCATGCACACTCTTACGCTCCGCATGTGCGACATCAACCACCTCCCACGCTTCACAGCGCCCTTCCGTCGCAACGCGTCCTCGTCTTCAACTGCACCTCCGGCCGGTCTGGGCTCTCCCTCCTCGGCACTCTGCTCTCTTCTCTAGCCCCCTCAGGCAACGACAAGCCCTCACAGCCCTTTACCCACGTCATCTTCTGCACCAACACGACCTTTGCCAGCGGAGCGAGCAAGGGCGGTAAGTCTTTTTTTCCTTAATCCCGTCTCTTTCATGCCTCTGACCTTCTGCCGCCCTCCCAGACCTCACCTCGAACGCTGTCGACTCGAAGGACCTCGAGACCCTGGCGACGCAGCACGAGCTCGCCGACGCGTGGAAGGAGCTCACCTCGACGCTCTCCTCTTCAGCAAAGGTCCATGTCCTCGGCTCCATCCAGGAGGCCGTCGAGCTCGTGCGCAAGGAGGCGCAGGCGAACGGGGACAAGGATGTGCAGGCGCTGGTGACGGGCAGTTTGCACCTCGTCGGCGGCGTGATGGCGGTCGCGGAGCTTCCTCTTTAGACTTTCTGTGGTCTTGTATCTTCCGGAGTGCTCTCATCAGCAGTGCGATTTGTCTGTAGCAATACAAGCGGGGCTTCAACAGCGAGTCGTCGTCTGCGGGGCGAGAAAAAACCGCTTTTTGCTTGTTTCCTTCGCCTGCTGGTCCGTCGGCACGTGACACCGCTGCACCTCTCTTTGCTACTCACTGTCGTCTTGTCTTCCGTTTCTTCCTCGTTCTCCTCGCCATTTCTCCCCCCCC
>JAQJIZ010000004.1:32580-144005 GCA_029873605.1 Rhodosporidiobolus sp. SP3-3/4
CCCCCCCATTTCCCCCCCCCCCCCCCCCCCCCCCAACCTCCACCCCGCCCGGCGAGCGGCGACCTCGAGACCCCGAACGCTTCTCTCGCTCTTCTTCCTCGCGTACTGCTGCCTCCCAAGCTGCACCACCATGATCTACACTTCAAGCTATCCGCCACTGCCCGCCGAACGGTACCACAAGGGCGTCTTCGACTTCCTCCTCTCGCCCGCTCGGATCGCTGCAAAGGCAGACAAGCCCGCTCTCATCGACGCTCTGACGGGCAAGCAGGTGCGTCGGACTCGGTTTGGTCCTCTTGACCGTCCAGGCTCACCCACGCTGCCCGTCAGACGACCTACCGCCAACTTGCCGACTCCTCTCTCCGCTTCGCCGACGGCCTCACTCGTGTCGCCAAGCTCAAGCGCGGCGACACCATCCTCATCTTCAGCCCGAACAGCCTCCTCTACCCCGTCCTGCTCTTCGGCGGTCAAGCCGCGGGCATCGCCGTCTCTACCGCCAATGCCGGATACACTCCGAGCGAGCTTCAACACCAACTCGAGGTCAGCGGAGCGGTCCTCCTGCTCGCGACGGCCGAGCTGGTTGAGACGGCGCAGCAGGCGGCAAAGGAGGTGGGACTCGAGGCGGACCGAATCTTCGTGCTTCCGGACGTGAAGGGCGAGATGCCCGAGTCTTTGCCGAGCGGGATGAGGAGCTGGAAGGAGCTCGACGGAAGGGAGGGCTTCAAGCCGTACGTGCCGACTGAGGACCAGGCAAAGAAGGACATTGCCTGTAAGTCGCCCTCGACCGCTTTCTTCCGGCACATTTTCCCTTGCTCAGCTCTCCGCTTTCCGTCCGGCAGACCTGCCCTTCTCCTCTGGCACGACTGGCAAGGGCAAAGGCGTCGCGCTCTCCGCATCCAACATCACTACCTGCATACAGCAGACCACCCAAACCGTCGGCCTCTTCGACAGGCCGGACCAGGTCCTTTCCTGTCTTCCGCTCTCGCACATCTTTGGCCTCGTCGTCCAGCTCCACGCGACGCTACACAATGGCGGGACCCTCATCATGCTTCCCAAGTTCGACCTCGTCCAGGCTCTCGAGGCGATTCAGAAGTACAAGTGCACCGTGCGTTCTTCTTCCAGTCCCGTCTCTCCACGTGCATTCGCAGCACGCCGCACGTCGTTCCCTTCAACGCTACAGACTAGATGAGCTGATGGTCTCCTCTCTCAGGTCGCCCTCATCGTCCCGCCTGTGGCCCTCGCTCTCGCGAAACACCCGCTCGTCGACAAATACGACCTCTCGTCACTCCGTACGTCTCCTCCTCCTTCCAAATCCACTCATCGCAGCGATTGATTGCCCCTCGTCCACAGGCTTCATCCTCTCCGGTGCCGCGCCTCTTTCTGCTGCCCTTCAAGAAGCCGTCGCCTCTCGCCTCAAGATCAAGGTCGTGCAGGGGCTCGGCATGTCCGAGACGACCTCTGTCGCAGTTGTCCCGGATATCAACAACCTCGTTAAGGCAGGCTCGGTCGGCAAGCTGCTCTCGGGCATGGAGGCGCGCCTCGTCGACCCGGACGGCAAGGACGCCAAGCCGGGCGAGGCAGGCGAGCTGTGGCTGCGCGGGCCGAACATCATGCTGGGCTACTACCGCAACGAGCAGGCCACGCGCGAGACGATTGCGGAGGACGGCTGGATGAAGACGGGTGCGGCTTTTCTTCCTTCTGCCTCTGCGTCCTTTCCCTGTCATCCAGCTTGCCTTCCCCTGACTCTTCATCGCTCTTGTTCACTCACCCTGCTTCCCCTTCCGCATCGCAGGCGACATCGTCGAGCGCGACTCAGACGGCCACTACACCGTCGTTGACCGCTCAAAAGACCTGGTAAAGTACAAGGGTTTTCAAGTCGCTCCCGCCGAGTATGCCTCTGCCTTTTTCTCGGTCTCTTCCCTCTGTACAAGCTGATCTTCCGCTCTTGCAGGCTCGAAGGCATCCTCGTCAGCGCGCCGTTCATCGCCGACGCGGCAGTCATCGGCATCTGGTCGGACAAGGACGCGACGGAGCTCCCTCGAGCGTACAGTGCGCTCTCTTCCCCCCTCTGTCTCGAGAAGAGCTGAACTGATTCGCTCTGGCTCGCTCCCTTCCCAGTCGTCCCCTCGCCTGATCACGCCAAGTCCGAGACCCTCGAGAAGGACGCTGCCAAGTGGGTTGAGGAGCGTGTCGCCGCGCACAAGCGCCTGCGCGGCGGCGTTGTCGTCGTCGACGCTATTCCGAAGAGGTCAGCCTTCTCCTCTCTCCCTCTTACCTCTCCCTGGCTCACCTCTTTCCCGCCTGCAGTCCATCCGGCAAGATCCTGAAGAAGGACCTCCGCGTGCTCGCCGTTAAGGAGGACCATACGAAGGCGAAGCTCTAGAGGTACCCCGGGGAAGAAAGGAGGAAAAGAGCCTATTCTTGCAGTTTCTCGTGTAGTTGCCATTTCTCTCGCAATCTTAGTGCAGTTCAGTCTCGACGCGACCGTGCTCACTCCGTCTCTGAGCTCTCTGTGTATACCGCACTCCCTGCCCTCCGTCGTTGCACGACCTGAAAATGCGGCGCAGCGACATCCTCTCCGCCGAAGAGAGAGGAAAGGGGAGAGTAGAGTTGCTACGAGCGAGAAAAGAGGAAACAGGCTGGTCTAGAGAGAGGAGGAGGAGACAAGCGATAACGAACGACGAGTAGGAGCGAGAGGGTATCGTTGCGATGCGAGTGTGCGTGCGGATATGACGGGATTTCGATGTGAGGGGGGACTGGAGGACAAGAAGGGTATGCGAGGGGGGAGAAGAGGTAGCGGCCCGCGCTCCTGAAGGCTCAGGCCTTCTTGACGAGGAAGCTGACCGCGGTCGAATCGTCCGAGGCGGCGTCGACGATCTCTGTAAGGCGAGCGGTGGTCAGTACCGGCGTATGTGCATGGGACATGGAGAAGGGCGTACTGTAGTCGTAGCTGTTGATCGAGCAAGAAAGGTCAGCGAGGCGGAAGCGGGAAAAAGGAAAGACGGGCACGACGCACTCGTCCTTCCAGCTGCGCGCACAAATACGATCGAGTCAGTCGGCTGTAGCTAGATTACAAGGCGAAGGGATGCAGAAGAAAGAGGAAGACGGACTAGTTGAACCTGCTCGAGCAGGAGAAGGTCAGCAAGGGGAAGAGAGGAGATCCAGGGAAGAGGCGTACCACGACACGGCGATCATGTGCGGCATGCTGTACGCGCGGAGACGAGCTCTCAGCACCGCGAATAGGAAGAAGAGGGAGGAAGAGTAACGCTTTCCTCAGCCGACCCGATGATGTTCTGCAGCCAGGCAACGCGGGCAGACATGGGCGCGTTCACGCCGAGCCCAATCTCGCCGATAGCGAACTTGACGCGGTCGTTGGCTGTACGAGGGAAAGTCAAGGAGTAAGCGTGGGCCAAAGACGGGTGCGGAGGGCGCGACGTGCTGTACTTGTCGCTGCGGGAAGTTGGGGACAAGGTCAGTCCGGCGCGGTGTAGTGGAGGGAGAGTGGGAACGCACTAAAAGGCCTTCATCGCCGGCGCCTCGGTGGACGGGTTGGTAAAGTCGAAGCCGCTGTGCATCTTCGGGTAGTAGTCGACGCCGATGAGGTCGACCGTGTTGGGGTCGTCCGGGTAGTACTTCTCGTACTGTGCGAGAGGCGCATTGTTCGGGGTGAACCACATCTGCCAAGCGGGAGAGGAAAGGAAGTCAGTCCCGTCCGCCTCAACAAGAAGATCAAGAGGACGGACCTTGACGTTCGGGGCGAGGTCGTCGCGCGCCTTGGCCATGACGGCCCAGCCGAGCTTGAAGTCTTCGACGCCGCCTGCGAAAGAAGGGGACATGGAGGGCAAGGGAGGACAGTCAGATTGGGAAGGTCGGCTCGAGGAGCAACGACGACGAGGAAAGCGCACCTTGGTACGTCCCTGCACGGCGAGGAGTGTCAGCGAGAGCGAGAAGGAAGAGGGAGGAAGGGTGCACCCTCGGTCTGGTAGTAGTTGACCTCTGCGGGAGGGAAAAGGCGGTTGGTGAGCGAGGATGGGCCGAGCAGTCCAAGGCAGAACAGCGCACCATGAGCAAAGCGCAGCCAGACCTCCTTGCCGGCGTCGATCCACTTCTGGAGGTAGTTGGCGACGCGGACGGCCTGCGAGAAAGCGCAGAAAGGAGTGAGGCGAGGAGAAACACGGAGAGGGAGGAAACGGCCCACCTCCGAGTTGTCCTCCCAGGTGAAGCCCTTCCAGGTGACGGGCATGACGGTCGCCTGGAAGACGGCGTCCGAGTTCTCGATCTGGGTGCGCCGGGCCTCAAACTGGCCGCCGTCGAACGGCTTGCCCGTGCCGGCTTGGGCGTACCAGCCTTGCGCCGACATCTTCGCGCCGAGCTTCGCCTCGATCATCTCGACAGACTCGGTCTGACCGCCGCCGGAGCCTGCGAAGAGCGGGGGGAAAGGTCAGCGAAAGTGACAGAGTATGGTAGGAAGGGAGGCATACCGTCGTCGGGAAGGAAGCCGAACGCGATGCCGTTGACCTTGAGGCCCTTGAGGCTCCATCCGACCGCCTGCTTGACACTCGAGACGGCCTGATCGACGGTAGAACCGCGAGTGTCGAGCGAGGAAGAAGCGGCCGAGGACGTCTTGTTGACGAGCTCGCACTCGAGTTGGCGCTTCCTCGAGTACGACGAGCGACGAGGATCGACTGGAAGAGGCGCGGGACCGGCGTAGGCGGGCTGGTCGGGGAACTTGCCGCCGCCGCCGCCGACTCGCGAGGTCGGGGACGACTTGGCGGGCGAGGTCGCGTTGCCGACGACGGGCAGCTGCGAGGGAAGGACGGACTCATTGCCGTGGTGGGAGTTGACCGAGCGAGTCTTGCTCGGGGTACCGGCCATCGACTTGCTCTGGTCGTCCTCCTCGACCTCCGGGGTCGACGAGTCGTGCGCCGCGACGGCGCGCTTGGCGGCCTTGGTCGTCTTCGTGCCGGGACTGCTCGTGCCGGGGCTCCTGACAGAGCTCGAGGCGGCGTGGACGTGGTGGCGGCGGTGCGAGGTCGGAGAGCCAGCTCCGTCGCGGGACGAGGCCAAAGCGGCCGGATGCCCGCCGCCGTACTGGACGGCGGCGGTGGCGACGACCGGCGTGCCGAGAGTGAGAGCGCTCGAGAGAAAGAGCAGGGCGGAAAAGAACTTCATGATGAACCGGAGAGGCGAGCCAGAGGAGCGAGCGAGGTGGGGAGGTCAGTCATCGAACAGAGCGAGGAGAGAACGGGCAAGGATGCACAGGGGTGGGATGGACCAGCCTGCTGGTCAGAGTGTGTACAGTAGGGAGAAAGAGGAAAGGGGAGGCGAGTGCAGTGAGGAGAAGGAGGGAAAGAGGCGAAGGCCAAGCTGGGCCGAGTCGACCTTCGCTCGCAGCGAGGGCTCCAAACTCTCCCTCCCGCTGCTGGGCGTGGTTGCGTGCACCTCTTCCTTGCCACGGTTCCGTGGGCATGGTGCGGCTCGAGAGGCAGGGCCAGCGAAGAAGACCGACCGTGAGTGGGCGAGATGAGGAGGAAGAGGGAGAGGAAAAACCTGCATTCTACAGCTTGTCACCAGGACCGGAAGGGCGCTTTTTCGAGAAAGGAGCATGTCGAGAGACCGACCACGCAGGACAACCGGCCGAGCGCCTTCGTCGGGACCCGATTCGCCCTCCATCCCCCGCTTTGCCTCTTCACGAGCTGGCCGAGCGGCGACCGACTGAAGCGCACGCGAGAGGCAAGTGAGGATAACAGTTCAGTCGAGTTGACCAGGCGGTATAGTCGACCGCGCGGCGAAGAAAAGCAAGCGGGTCGTCGTTTCCTCGTCAAGCGTTCGGCTACGCCATTTCTGACGAGGACGAAGGGTCAGCATCCGTTAGAAGAGAAAGGAGAGAGAAACGTACCCGTCGCTTCGACCATCCTCACGAGCTTGTACCTCGCAATCTCCTTCTTGTACCGCCTCTTGAACCGCTCCTTCGAGTCGACCCCGTTCACAATCCTCGCCATCTGCATCGCCGCGCCAACCCACAGCGGCGCGTCGTCGGTGGGCTCGTGGCCAGCCGAGGTGTTCGGGCGGGACGCCATCCTCAGCAAGGCGCCGACGGCGTTCTCGGCGAGCGCGATCGGGGCGGCAACGACCTCGACGCGCCCTTGGCCGATGCGAATTTCGGCGCCGCCAGCTTCGAGCGCCTTGAGCGTGAGCTTGTTCGCGTCCTTGACGAAGTTGGGGCGCGTCGGGAGCTGCAGCTCGGCGAGGATCAGGTAAGGCTCGGCAAGTTCAGGCTTGAAAGGGCCGCGCTCGGGCGAGTAGGTCTGCTCGAGGTCGGAAACGAAGGCCTTCATGTCGCGCAGCTGACGCTCGATGCCGCTGACGCTGGTGACGGTCGTGCCGTCGGTGCGCTGATAGGCCTCGAGAAGCGGCGGGTAGCGCTCCTTGAGAAGCAGGCGGCGGCGGCGAAGCCTGACCTGTCCATCGGCGTGGTCGAGCTTGCACAACGAGCACGTGCAGCCATCGCTGAAGTGGGTCGAAAGAACGCCAATGCGCTTCTCCTCGTCAGCCGCGAGGTTGACGTACGCGATCGTAGCCTCGGCGCCCGCCTTGATGAACGTCCTCGCACGAAGGACCATCACGTCACCGAACGTCTTCCACTCGACCGTCGGAGCGCAGGAGTGGTTGAGAAGAGAGCTCGAGAGGAAGAGGGCGGAGGCGGTGTCGAACTTGCTTGCTTCGGGGTCGTCGATTTTACGCAGGCCGAAGCTAGGGAAGTCACGGTGTTAGCGTAGGTAATGTGAGGAGAGAATAGCGCGGACGAACCGGTTCTGGATCGCGATGCCCTCGAGGCGAGCGATGTCAACGTCGGCCGGATCGGCATCCTTCGAGACCTCACGGGAGCTGAGCGAGCCGAGAACAGCCATGGAAGCAGGAGGGTAATCGTCGCCTCCGTACAGGCTGTAGACGAGCGGAGCGGTCGACGGGTCGTCCATGATGCGGGCGACGAGGTTGCCGGCGAGAGCAAGGTCGGAGCCCTTCTCAGCGCGGTTGCGGTGGAGGTTGAGGGCCACGACCGCGCCTTGCTTCTCGAGGTCAGGCTTGCCGACCGCGAAAGCCTTCTCGACTGGAGAACGGTAGAGGCAGGTTTAGGGAGATTAATGAGACGAGGAAGGGGGAATAACGCACCGAGGAGCAGTTCGCCAGCCTTGATGTCCCTCGTCGCCACAACACCGCGTCCTCCTCCACGCCCTGCGAGCTGAGCGACCTTGATCGGCCCGACGTAGTCGCCGACATCGACGTTGGACTCGTCGGGCAGCAAAGCAGCCTCAAACCCGTCCCAGTTGTACTCGCCCGTCTTGGTCTCGCGGAGCATCTTGTCGACCCGCTTCTTGCCGTCCTTGCCCTCGACGCTCGACGAGTCGACTTCGAGGACCGCCGAGTACGCCTCGCTCGCCTTGTCGATCAGCCTCAGCCCTTCGAGGGCGCGGGCAAGGCGGAGCTTCGCTTTGAGTAGCGTCTGCAGCGGGGCGTTGACGTCGTCGTCGAGCAGCTCGAGGACGGCGGAGGCGTCGCGGAAGGCGGAAGCGTAGTTGTGGAGCTGGAGGTTGGCCTGGGCGCGGTTGAGGTGGAGAAGGAGCTTCTGGTCGAGGGCGATGTCGGGCTCAGCGAGGCCGTTCGAATACGCCTCCGAGGCGAGGAGGTACTTCTTCTGCTTGAGGAGCGAGTTGCCGTGCGACTTGTGGTCGAAGTTGGCGAGAAGCGGCTTGGCCGGCGAAGGGTAGGTCCAGCGGACGTTGGCGAGGAGCGGGTCGTGCGGGGAGAGGAAGTGGACGTCCGAAGGCGAGTCAACGCGGAGGTTGTAGCCGACTCCGCTGCCTTGGGGCTTGTAAGTCGGCTCGCGGATGGCGAGGACCTGGCCGAGCGGAAAGAGCGCATCCAGGTCGGGACCGGTCTCAACGCCGTGGAGCGGGTAGTTGTAGATGCTGAAGTACTCGCTGCTCGGAGAGACGGTCAGCAGGGGAGAGAAAGCCTGGCGAAACGAGGACGCACGCCCTTCCCGACGGGTCCTCCACGATCATGCCTGTGCCGACCAGTGTGGCTACAGATCCAGGGTTAGTGAGAGCCTGGACAAAGGAAAGTCGGAAGGACGTACAAGGGACCGAGATGATGCGTGCAAGAATGAAGCAGCCCTGGCGGAAGAAAAGGCTTAGGTGATTTCGACGAGGTCGGACGGCGGGAAAAGCGGTACCTTGTGCGTCTTCGGCGCCCACAAATCCTTGAAATCGACTGTGGACGAGTCTCGTCAGCTCAGTCTGCGCAGAAGGGAAAGAAAGAGACGCACTGCGGCGGAGTTGGCTGAGGGGAGTGGACGAGAAGCTCTTCGGCACGCCGGTCGTCGTCTGGCGGATGCTGTACTGGCCCTTCTGCATCTGGTCGACGACGCTGTCACGCATCTGGCGGGCGTGGAGGACGTAGTGCTGACGGTTGCCGGCCGAAGGCTGGACGGGCGGGCGGTTCTTGTCGCGCTCGTATGCCGCCTTGGCCGCCTCGATCTGGCCGATGAACTGCTTGGAGGAGCGCTCGTCCTGGCTCATCGTCGACGTTGTCGGTTGTGGGAGCTGGGCGCCGCCCATCCTCGTGCGGAGGGTTTCGAGGAGCATGCGCATCAGCTCGGGGTTGGAGCGGGCCTCTTCCAGCATGGCCGGAGGGCAGCCAGCCTGCTCGGCCATGGCGAGGAAGAGCTCCTGCTGGGACGACATGGTGCGGGCGAGGGCAGCAGACGAACTCCGCGACCTCCTCCGAGTCTCCCTCAACAAAGCTGGCTTGCAACCGCTTCACTGCTCGACTAAGCTCAAGCTACAGCTGTACGCCGTGGGTATGCTTCCTTGCACGGCCTGGCGGCATCGCAGGCTGCCCCTCGCCTTCCTCCCGCTCCGCGGACCCAGCAGGAGTCGAGGAGAACAGCGCGCCCGCCTCGGCTGCTTCCTGCTTCGTACGCTCACGCCATGGCCTCAGACGCACCTCAAACACCGCCTACACCACCCGCACCGAACAACCCCTTCCTGCCCTTCGTCCCGCCTCCGTCCTGGCGCCGCCCCGCCGTCCGCAAAGGCCTCTCTCGCACTCCTCGCCCGAAGCGCTTCGGCGAGATCGGCAAGGAGGACGACGACGGCGCGTGGGAGGTCGCGAGCATGATGTCGGCGTCCAGTCTGGGCGCGGCGAGCGAGGAAGGAGGATCAGGAGGCGCCTTTGCGGTCGGCGAGCGCGACCAGCGGCTGCTGCGCCCGATTGTGCGAAAGCCGACGCTCGCGGGCGACGGTGCGGACACGGCAAGCGAGGCGTCCTCAAGCAAAAAGAAGCCGAGGAGGAAGAAGAAAAAGAAGGGCGGCCAGAGCAAGGAGGACGGCCGAGGTGCTAGCGAGGCGGAACAGCAGGAAGACGGGTGAGTCTACTGTCCTCCTCCAACTTTGGAGGGCTAGACTGACGTGACCCCCTCCAGCAGGAGCCCGAAACCGCCTACACCCCTCGCCGTCGACTCTCCCTCTGCTCCTCGCCCAAATTCCTCTCCTTCGTCGCCGCCACTCCGACGATTTCACCCTCCCCTCCTAGCTGAATAAACCCTCTGTATTGAGAATGCACGGTGGGACACGAACCGGCGATGTCTACTCAGAAGGGCGAGTCGATCGGGATGGCGAACAGCGAGAAAAACGAGTGGGAGGAAGAGGAAGAAGGACCTTGCATTGCTTCTTTGGTCGACCCGCTTGGACTCCGCCTCTCCTTCGGTGTCGTCTTGCCTGTCCCTCTCCCTCCTCCGACGGACACGGCAGGGAGGATGTTGTGATGCTGCTTCGGCCTCCAGGGTCAGGCGTGCAATAACGGAGCGCAGGCGAAGCCAGCGTCGTCGGCCTCGGGAGAGAGGGACAAAGGATGAGAGCAGCGCGTGTTGGCTGACGTAGCGAGGTAGGCAGACCCCGAACGGGCGAATACGAAGGGGAAGGAGAAGCGAACACGCCGGCGGTAGAAGGGGGAACGACGACCAGGCCGCGAGACTAGCATGGTCAAAGCGGAAGCAATAGTCAGAGGGGGAGAGCTCAAACGTCTCGACAGCGTGCGGCATAGGAAACGGTGATGCCATTCGAGGTCGAGGCGAGGGAGGAAGAAAAGGCGGGAGCAGGATGAAGTTGACAATCGCGAGTACAGCCAGCCGGCGAGCCGCGAGAAGCTAGCTTGTGGGTTTTAGGCGCCGATCAGCAGGTGTACGAGGCTGCTCGTGCGGTGTGGGCGACGAGAGGAAGCCCGAGGGGAGGAGCGAGTTGGCGGGTGCGAGAGAACCAGACGACAACGGTGGGCGCGGCTGGCGAGTCGCTGTACGATGCAAGTAGACGGTCTAGATGCGAGTGAAAGCAAGCAAACAGGCCCAGGAGGAGTGCGAGTGGGCGGTCGAGCGGAGGGCGACTTGCTCCGTCCTCGCTCGCTGGTGTCCTTCTGCAGCTGCCCACCCTCACCATGCTCGCCCGCACCGCCCTTGCCCGCGCTGCCCGCCAGGCTGCCACCCCGCGCGCCCTCACCGGGTACACCCACGCCCTCGCCTTGTCCCCGTACAGAGAGCTCAAGCTGACCCTCCCCCTCGACCCCTCCCACCCGCTCAACCACCACAGCCTCCGCTTCCAGTCCACCAGCCAGCCCGCCCCGGCCTCCAAGGCCTCGGCGCTCATCGACGCCCTCCCCGGCAACTCGCTCGTCTCCAAGACCGGCATCGTCACCCTCACCACCGCGACCGCCGCCGCCGCCATCTCCAACGAGCTCTTTGTCCTCAACGAGGAGGTCGTCATCCTCGGCTCCTTCGTCATCTTCCTCGGCTACGTCTCGTCCCTCGTCCGCGAGCCCTACCGCGAGTGGGCGGACGGCCAGATCCAGGTCCGCTCCCTCCCCCCTCTCTTAGCCCCTACACCCTCGAACAGACCTACTGACGCGCTGGTACCGCCATCCGAGCACTCGAGCAGAAGGTCAAGGACATCCTCAACACCTCCCGCGCCTCCCACACCCAGGCCGTCAAGGGCCGCATCGAGACCGTCGGTGAGCTCAAGGACGTCGAGGAGATCACCAAGGCTCTCTTCCAGCTCTCCAAGGTGCGTTATCTACCCGTATGACGCTTAAGCGCGTACTGACGCTATTCATCGTTCTGCAATTCCGCCTCCTCTTCCTTCCCTGCCTGTTCCCCGCCTCAACTCGAGCAGGAGACCGCTGCTCTCGAGCACGAGACCTTCAAGCTGAAGCAGGAGGCGTCGCTCGCCGCCGACATCAAGTCGGTCCTCGACTCGCACGTCCGCTTCGAGGCGCAGCAGCGCGAGCAGGAGCAGGCCGACCTCGTCAAGACCGTCCTCGCCAACGTCCAGAAGCAGCTCACCGACAAGAAGCTCCAGCGCGACATCCTTGTCCAGTCCGTTGCCGAGGTCGAGGGTGCGTTCTTGCCGCTTTCTTCTGCTGCCCTTTCTTCCCTTTCCTTCCGTGCTACCCGTACTGACTCGCTTTCTGCGTTTGTCAATCACAGCCCTCGTCAAGGCCGGCTCCATCTAAGCGCCTCTGTACGGGCGCTTAGCGGGCTGGTGTTGATGGGCAGAAGGAGGTGGGAGGAGGCTTTCCTGGGGGAAGCCGGCGGGGTGTTATGGTTGCGCGTCTCTCGGGTCTTCACCAACTCGAGGGATCGCTGCATGGCTCTTGTGAGGTGCAGGAGGAGGGAGGAGGGGCAGCGAATCCTAGAAAAGGAGCGCGAGAAAATGGCAGTAAAGTTTCCCACACCTCGTGCGCGCGCGTTCTTCCTCTGCTGGATGACGTTGCCGCTTCTGAGACGGCCTCTCTGGCGAGTGGCTTGGGGAAAACGCGCTCTCGCCGAGATTGCGGAAAGTCGACCTCGTCGCGACTCGCCCAACTTGGCTTCGCTCCCTCCGCTCAACTCGCTCATTCCGCTAGCCAACTACGCTACACCCGCCTAATCAAGCGTACATGCCCGTCTACGAGTTCCCGCCTCCGCCAGGCGCCTCCCATCCCGCTCAACACCGCGCTCCGCTCAGCCCGAGTTCAACCAACAACATCGCCCTCTCGCCCGTCCACGCCGGCGCAGGCGCAGAAGGCAAGGCGCCCAGCATGACAGAGATGGGAAGGGAGGTCGCGCAGGCGCAGGCGCAGCGCAAGGTCGAGGCGGTGGTCGTGCAGGACCAGGAGAACGAGGAGGACGACGACGACGAGGAGGACCAGCTCGCCGACGAGGACCAGGACGACGTCTCGATGGACCTCGCGCGTTCGCAGTCGCAATCGCAACCGCAGCAGCACACGCGACCGGGACAAGAGGAGGCGGACGAGGAAGACGAGGACGAGGAGGTCTTGAGGAGCAGGCGGGAGAGGGAGGCGGATGGGAGCAGCAGCCGGAGGAGCAGCAGGAGCATTAACAGCGACGACCTCGTGCCCCTCCATGGTCCGTTCCTGTCCCTCTCTTCCCGCTTCCCCCTCTCACTGATCCTTTTCTCCCTTTTCTCCCACAGTCGAAGTCCGCCTCCGCCCGACCTCGACCGTGCGGTACGACCACCTGCGCCAGCTCCTGCATCAGCACCTGTACAACGAGTACGAGACGCTGCTCACGCACTCGGAGGTGCACGACTGGCGCGACTTGCCGGTGCTGGAGATGAACGTCGAGCGGGTCTGGATTGGAGAGTGCGGTGCGTGCCGCTCGCAATTTGCCCCTCTTCTCGCCAGTACTGACTGAGTGGAGCTGGATGTTTTGGTTGCGGAACGGACAGCCCTCCCCACCTCGGCCGTCCCCCTCGACCTCGTCTCGCTCGACTTGCACATCTACCAGCCGCCCTCGTCCTCACGCCTCACCGAGTTCAGCACCTCGCCAAACGCGGACGAGGATGGCGACGCCGACGTGCCCGCGGCGTCGGTGCTCGACCTGCCGGCGAGGAGCCTCGAGGGCGTGTGGGACTCGCTCATCTACGAGGGCGGCGTCAAGGAAAAGCTGCTGGGGTACATTCGCAGCACGGTCGTGTTCTCGGAGGCGTTGGTCGACTTCAACATCGTTTCGTGGAACCGGTGCGTCTTGAATTGGCGTTGCCCGTTTTCGACCTCTCGAAGAGTAGGCGACTAACTGGTTGCTTCGTTACGTTCATGATTACGCAGCGTCGTACTCCTTCACGGACCGCCAGGAACAGGCAAGACATCGCTCTGCCGCGCCCTCGCGCAGAAACTCGCCATCCGCCTTTCTGATCGGTTCGTCCTCTTTCCTCTTCCCGCCCTCGCCTATTCCCTCCCCGTTCCTTTCTCTTCCGCTTTCCCGATCTCCTTCCCTTCCGCACAGCTTGCTCAACCGGACTGACCCTCACCTCGCTTCCACCCGCACCAGCTACCCGACCGGTAAGCTCATCGAGATCAACTCGCACTCGCTCTTCAGCAAGTGGTTCTCCGAGTCGGGCAAGCTCGTCCAGCGCCTCTTCGCGCAGGTGACGGACATGGTCGACGATGAGCAGTGCTTCGTGGTCGTTTTAATCGGTACGTCGGGCTCGCAAGAGGCGCTTTTCCTCTTTCTTTTGCTCTGGGAGAGAGACTGATGGTATGCGCCTCGCTTGTTGTGCGCAGACGAGGTCGAGAGCCTGACGGCCGCGAGGGCGGGTGCGATGAGCGGGAAGGAGCCGTCTGATGCTTTGCGGGTGTGTCTCCCTTCCGCTGATCTTCTCACCTCGTTCCATTCTGACGACTTCTTCCCCTCCCCCCCACCACTCTCGCGTTTGCCCTTCGCCGCGCTTCTGCGATCTCCTTTCCGCGCATAGGTCGTCAACGCCCTCCTCACCCAGCTCGACAAGCTCAAGCACCGCAAGAACTGCCTCGTCATGACAACCTCGAACCTGTCCGGCGCGATCGACAACGCCTTCATCGACCGGGCGGACATCAAGCAGTACATCGGACTGTGCGTCGCGCTGCCTTGAACTCGTCAGCGCTCCTGTCTACTGGAGAGAAGAAAGCTGACTTGGTCGTGGCATGGGCGCGTACAGTCCGCCTACCGCCGCCGTCTACTGGATCCTTCAAAGCTGCCTCAACGAGCTCATGCGCGCCGGTCTGATCCCGCCAGTCGTGCGTCTTTTGCCCCCTCTCTCCCTTTCTCTCCGCCCCTCTCTCTCTCCCTTTTTGACCCCTTCTCCGCATCATTATGCAGTCCCTCCATCCATACACTGCTCTCGAGACGTATCGTGCCTCGGGCGGGGCTGTCGACATGGACGGCGAGGAGGCGGACGAGCGGAGCTGGAGGTGCAGCGAGGAGCTGGGCAAGCTGGCGGCACAGTGCCAGGTGAGCCTCTAATACTCGTTCTTTTCGTACCCCTCAACCGACAGAGTACTAACCATACGAATTCGTTCGTGACCTGCAGGGCCTCTCCGGCCGCACCCTCCGGCGCCTCCCCGTCCTCGCCCACGCCCGCCACCTCGCCCTCTCCTTCTCCTCCCTCTCGCTCTCTACCTCGCCGTCTTCTCCTTCCGCGAACGGACGGCGGAACGGCTCTGGCAGCGGCGGGCTGGGCTTGGAGAAGTGGCTCGAGGCGATGAAGAAGTGCGTCGAGGAGGAGGGGCGGGAGATGGAGAAGGTGATGGAGGGCGGTGGAGGACAGTGAGCGAGTGTATGCAGGTGGAACGGATCAGCATGGTCTTGGTCGAGGAGGACAGGGAGAGAGGGAAGAGGCGAAGCCGTTTTTTTTTCCCTTTTCCTACGCGTTTGCTCGTTCTTTCCAGCGTTGTTTACAGCTTCTAACGGACGCTCAGCGCATTCTGCGATGTCATACGCGTTCCCCGCGTCCTGACTTCACGCCGTTACCGCTCGCACCCCTCGCCTCGGTGTCCCCCTCCACTCGCTTCTCTCCCTCAACCCATTCTCCCGCTTCCTGGCTGTACCACCAAGCATGTCCAGCAACACGCAAGGCCCCAAGCGCAACCTTCTCGACCTTCCGCCCGAGCTGCTCGAGGAGATCGCGACGACCGCCGCCACCGACCAGGAGTACGACGGACTGCAAGCCTTCGCGGGCTTCTCGCTGGCGTGCAGGACCACGAGGGCAGTCTGCAAGGCTCTCCTCTTCGGTGTACGTGTCCTCCTTTCCCCCCTCTCGCCAGCCGGGCAGTCCCGCTGACTTTCTCTTCCTCCCGCAGACCGTCACCACGAAGCAGTTCCTCCACTCCTTCTTCGCCAAACACATCGCTCCAACCTACGCGCTCGACATCCGTGTCGTCTCCTTCGCTCCGCCAATCCCATCCTCGGGCTACGACGTTAGGGCCATCCTTGCCCTGTCGTCCGTTACCCGCCTGCGGCGCCTCGAACTCGGCGTCAGGCATGTACCCGGGCTCGCTCATTTGAGCTGGTCAGAAGGCGACGAACTGAGTTTTACCCAGGAAGCCCTCCTTCCTGTCCTTGCCCGCGTGCCCGTCCTCAGTCTTGACGGTTTCCGGTCGCCTGATTGCCTCGTCTGGGCCGTCACGCACGCGGCGCAGGTCGAAGAGCTCACTCTCGCTGCCGGGAACCACCTCTATACGTCGAGCGGCGGCGACGATATCGACCTGCGTACGGCGGGCATGCTCGCCGACGCTCTCTCGAATCTACCGCATTTGCGAGCCCTCCACCTCGTCAAGGGCGCGAGCGTGCTGTGCGGAGGCTTCCGTTCCGTCGACCCTCTGATCCTTCCGCCTCTTCGAACCCTCACTCTCCACGCCTGGCGCCTCACCGCCGATGTTGCCGAAGGACTTGCACTCTTCAGCTCGACATTGTCATCTCTCACCGTACGAGCGCAATACGCCAAGCATGACGGCACCGAAGTCATTCCTCCCCTCCGTCAACTTCCTCGCCTTACCCGCCTCGAGGTCAAACTCGAACCCGAGTCGCTACTCGCGCTCGACTTCTCCTATACCTCCAGTCTCCGCACCCTCGTGGTCCACATCTGGCGGCAGACCGGGTTTCACGAGGCCTTCGATTGGCCCTCTCTCCTCTCTCCCATCCCAAACCTGTCCCACTTCGGCCTCCTCATCGACAACGACACCGAGCCCTTCCTCACCGGCACGGCCGCGTCCGCACTCCTTGCGCACTGCGAATCTCGCGGCATCTACCTCGACACCAACACCCTTCCCGCTTCCTGGCACGCGCGGCGCGACCACCTCGCCGAGCTGAAGGACCTGCTCGGCTTCGCCCAGCGGGTTCAAGTCCAGGCCGACTGCAAGCGGAGTCGACGTCTGCACGACGAGCTCGACAAGGCGCTCCAGCCGCTCTTCGAGCTGAGGGAGGAGATGAGGGCGAGAAAGGAGCCGCTGCCGGTGCTGTGGGGCCGTGGGGCGCGGGAGCGGACGAGCTCGAGGGAGAGGCGGTCGTACATGTTCCGCTATTGAGCGGCGCGGAGGGAGGACCCTGCCTAGGACAAGTCAAGCTGTTCTGCCCTTTGTAACGAGGTCTGCTGTTCTCCGCATCTCGAACGGCGAGAAGATCCTTGCAAGCTGAGCGTCCGTCACCAAGAGCCAATAGGAAATCAAGAAAGCAAAGTCTTTTTGACCACTCCAGCGGGGCGAAGCGAGAGAACAGCCAGGCTATGGCAAGCAGGCTTGCTCGGGCAAGCTACGAAAGGGACACGGAAGCGTCGGAAGCGAAGGCGCCGCATCCGCTGGTAGCTGCCGCCGCTGCCGAGTCATCACTTGTCGGGGACGGGAGACGAGTCGGTTGAGGCGGTCGTCCAGGAGAGGCGAGACGAGGAGGAAGTGCAGATGGCGAGAGAGGGGAGATGACGAAATCGAGGAGCGGAGCATCTCGCCTGTCTCCCGTTAGCCGCGATGAGAGGAGCGACAAGGCTGTTGAGGGCGCGGGCGAGGCGAGAGAGCGGTGAACTGATGAGGAGGAGAAGGGGGACGGGGGAGGCGTGGAGCGGACGGCGAGCGGCAGTGCGGGTCGGCAGGGCGTGCTAAGGCGGTCTGGACGTAGCATAGCGGTTCACGTCGCAACCAAGTGGTGTGGACGAGCGAGAGTTGCTTCCTCCGCCAGCTTCGAGCTCACTCCCTCATCGACTCCAACTCGCTCCTGCTACAGCTCACGATGCCACCAGCCAAGCAGCTGTCCACCGAGACAGTCACCAAGCGCATCCACGTCGGCGGTCTCGCTCCGTCCGTCTCGAAGAAGGACCTCGTCCAGCGCTTCTCCTCGTTCGGCACCGTCCAGGGCGGGGAACAGGGCGTGGACGGCTTGGGCACCAACGAGCACGGTACGCGCCCGTCCACTGCACCGCACACCCGTCCCACAGCTCACCGCAAGTCGCCCGCAGGTCTCCCTCGCCCGTTCGCCTTCTTCAACCTCGAGACCAGCGAGGCCAAGTTCAGCAAATGTAGGCACCCTATCTCCCCTCTTGAGCGTACCGAGCTGACCGTCATTGCTCTACCAGGCATGTCCATGCTCAACGGCTCGATGTGGAAGGCACACAAGCTCCGCATCGCCCCGGCCAAGGCGAACTGGCAGGAGAGGTGCGTTTTCCTCCTTCTCTGCCGTCCGCCTGAGCTTGGCTGATCTTCCTCTCCTGAAGGCGCGCGGCTGAACGTGAGGAGGCGGTCAAGGCGGAGGAGGCGCCCCTTCGGCCGAAGAAGCGGAAGCGGTCGAAGGACCCGAATGTTGGCAGGACCGCTACGCACTTCGAGCTCGTCACAGAGGACAACCTGAAGCGTCACCAGGTGCGTCATGCTACCGCTTGTCGACACCTAGGGGCAATCTGACCCTTTTTCGTCTGCAGGGCTGGATCCTTGACACCAAGTCCAACAACGCCCCCCTCTTCCCGCTCATCGTCCGCCCTCCTCATCCGATCGAGCTCCCCGCCAAGCCCGCACAGACCGCATGGACCCGCGGCAAGGCCAAGCCGAATCAGGCCGCGCGTCAAGCCCTCAAGGCCGGCGTCCCGCTCGAGAAGCCCTCCCTCCGCCGCGCCAAGCGCATGCGCATCGACCCGCGCCGGTGGGGACGGAGCAAGCTCATTTTTGAGCCCGGCCAGGAGGGCGAGGCGGCGAACATGCTCGCGGTCGGGACGTGGGAGTGCGAGGAGGTCGATCTCGAGGACGGCGCCGAGCCCGTTGCGAGGTGGGTGTTCAAGGCGAAGGATGGCAGCGTCAAGCTGCGCGAGACGGTGCGGCTGTCGCAGCAGAAGGCGTACACCGACCGCTTCACCGCCCTCCTCGAGCGCATGAACCGCTCGGCCCCTTCCGCCCCGACTGCCGCCAACCCCATCCTTGCCGACCCTCTCCCCCATGCCTCTGCACCCCTCGACGCGTCTACCCCCTCCTCCGAAGCCGACTCCGCCTCCTCGCCCCGCCCAGCGAAGCGCCTCCGCTCCGCCTCTCCCCCGCCCTACGTCCCCGCCGCGCCCCGCCAGCTCATGTACAACGAAGAGGACGCCTTCCAGCTCATGGCCGCCGCGCTCGGCGACGAAGAGCGCGACGCGGCGCACGCGATGGAGCGGAGCGAGTACGTCAAGCTCGCGCTTGGCGCGGCGGCCGAGGTCGGCGAGGAGGTCGAGGAGGAGAAGGAGGAGAAGGCCATCCCGCGCGGGACGGATGGGAAGCCGCTGCCCAAGGTCGAAGGCTTTGCGGACGACGACGACGACGACAGCGACCTCTTCCCGTCGATGCGGCTGAGGGGCGGAGGAGGCGTCGAGAGCGACTCGTCCTCCGATTCTTCCGATTCGGACGACGACTCGAGCAGCGACAGCGACTCGTCCTCGGATGATGACGACGACGAGTCGGAGGGCTCGAGCAAGACGGAGAAGCAGCCCTCGGTTGACGACGACGTCGAGATGGGCGAGCCGGAGAAGGAGAAGAAGGAGGAGCAGCCCAAGGCGACGATGGCGAAGGGCGCGTTCAAGGACATGTTCAAGCCGCAAGAGGAGTCTGGTGCGCCCGCTTTCTTCACCCTCCTTCTCTTTTCTCCCACTGACGTTCTCCCTTGGACAGGCGGCTTCTCCCTCCTCTCCGGCCTCGACCTCGACCTTGACGTCGACCGCGAGCGCTCCCCCTCCCCCGTCCCCATCCCGCTCCCTACCGCCGCGCCCGCGCCCGCCCCTCGCCCCGTCTACCGCGGCCCCCTCGGGCCTGCATCCCGCGCGCCAACTTTCTCCGGCCCGAGCGCGCCCTTCTTCGCGTTCCCGAGCGGCGACTTCGAGGACCGCGCGACGGGCGAGCTGAGGACGGAGGAGGCCGAGAAGGTCGGGATGTCGCACGTCGCGATTGACCGCTCGCGGGCGGAGAACGAGCGCAGGCTGGGAGACGCGGCGAAAGACTTTTGGCGGAGCGAGTCCATGTGCGTCTTCCTCCTTTTTTCCTCTTCCTTGTCCATCCTCTCCCCACTGACGTGCCCTTCACGTGCACAGGGAGCAGATTGAGGAGGAGCACCAGAAGCTCCGCGAGGCTCTTCGCGGCGTCGCCCGCAAGCGGCACCGCGAGGCGGTCAAGCGGAGCAGGAAGACGGCGGGCAGGCGCAACGGCGGCGCGAAGCTCGACATTGTGGACGACGAGTAGAGTGGGCTCTCGCAACCTGTCGTTCTCCTCTGTCTTTCCTCGCCCTTTGTCGGGAAGGAGAGAGACGATGAACACTGTCTTTTGATACTGCGGGAAGCGAGTGCGGGTATAACGGCGAGATGCGCGAGCGAGAGGGAGGATAGGCTAGGCGAGAAAAGCGAAGAACGAACGAGATGGAGGAGGCGACCAGCGAAAAGAACGAAGAAGGGGGGTAAAAGAACCAAGAAGTGGGGAATAAACGAGAGGGGTATGCGAGTGAATGTTGACAAGATCCGCTAGGCGGCAGAGTACCAGCCATCGTTGGACATGACGAACGACGCGCCCGAGACGGAGGGCGTCGGCGAGAAAGACGTGTGTGCGACGGTCACGTCCGAGTCGTCCGAGCCGCCCGTGTGCTGCGGCGTCAGCGCCGTGGCCTTGACGAACCCATTGAAGGCGTCCGGCGGGGTGTTGGGTGCGTCGAGCAGCGCGGCGCCGTAGCCGGTCCGGCTCGGCGACGAGTTGAGGGCGAGCAGGCGCTCGTTCTCCTCGATGAGGTGGCCGTTCTCTTCTTTGAGATGTTCGCGCTCAGCGGTGAGAGCGTCGAGCTTGTCCGCCTGCTGCTTCATCTCGGCGGTAATCTTGACCTTGAGCCGGACGAGGTTCTGCTCGTGGTCGGCGAGCTGCTGCTTGTAGCGCTGATTCTCCTCGACGAGCGATGCGATGCGGGTCTCGGCCTCGGTGACGACGAGCTCGAGCTCGCTGACCTTGAGGCGCGCGGCGGACAGCTCAGCGGTGACGGTCTTGAGAGTGGCGGCGTCCTTGCGAAGCTCGGCGTTGCGCTGGTTGGCAGTCGCGAGAGTCTGCTGCTGGACGAGCTTGACGCGGGAGAGGTTGGCGAGACGGTCGTCCTATGAGGAAGGAAAGGTAAGCACGACATCAACAGGAAAGAAAAGGAAGAAAAGAAGAACGCACCTGGCTCGCAAGCCTCTTCTCCGTCGCCGCGATCGTGCCCTTCGCCATCGCCAGCGCCTCCTTGACCTCATGCTTCTCCCTGCGCTGCTCCTTCGCCTCGGCTTCGGCGACCTCGAGGCGCTTCTGCAGCTGCTGCCTCTCCTGCTTCGCCGCCGCCGCCGCAGCCTGGACGAGCTCGAGTTGCTGCTTGAGGCGGACGACCTCGTCTTGCTGCTTCTGCGCGACGAGCTCGCGCTGATGGCGCCTCGTCTCCTCCTCCTCGAGCGCCTTGCGGGCGGCGGTGCGCTTTTCTTCGAGCTCGGCGGTTCGAGCGCGGAGGGTGGCGAGCTCCTCCTGTACGTGGGCGGCCTGCGCCGACGAGACGGCCTTCTCGAGCGCATTGGCCTTGATCTCGTCGGCCTGCTTCGCGAGCTGCTCGCGGAGCTCGGCGACCTCGTCGGCGTGCCGGGCCTTCTCGGCATCGAGGCGGTCCGAGAGGACGGCCTTCTCGCTGCGAGCGCGACCGTGCTCGTTGCGGGCCTTGGCGAGTCTATGGAAGAATAAAGGAAAGCAAGGTTAGCTCAAATGCTTCAGGAGGAGGAGGAAAACGACGACGAACTGGATCTCGAGGTCGGCGATCTTGGCCGCTCCATCGCCGGTCGCCTCGCAGCTCGCAGCGAAGTTGACCTTGACGAGCTGCTCAAACTGCGAATAGGCGTTGTCGAGCCGGCTGGTTACGTCAAGCCCAAGCTGGCCCATCGACGACTTGAGCGCCGCCTGACCCTCCTCGACCTTGCTGCTCGCGGCGAGGAGTTTATCATGGACCTCTTCGACAGTGTCTCTCGGCTCCTTCGAGGCAGATTTGAGCGTCTCGGCGAGACGAGCGGCGAGAGCGTCAACGTCGAACGAAGGCGACTCGCCCTTCTCGGCGGCGCGGATCGAGGTCGTCGCGAGGCGGTCGTCGAGCGCCTTGACAACGGCGGAGATGAGCGAGTTGCGCAGGTCGCTCAGCTCGACGAGAGATGCGAGGGCGGGCGAGAGAGCCTCGACGAGCTGGGCGAGGTCGACCTTCGCAGCTGAAGTGTCCGCGACCTCCTCCCCTTCAGCGCCGTTCGAGAGTCGCACGTGTCCCGGAAGACGCGCGAGAATGTCGGCGAGCTGCGGCTGGACGAGCGAGGCGAGCTTGGAGGTGAGGACCTCGACGTCGACCTGCTCCCTCGCGAGCGGCTGGACCGTCGCGCGGAGGTCGTCGAGGAAGGCCCCGTACGCCGCAGCGGGGCCGCCGTCGAAAAGGGGCGTAGCGGGCCGGAGGAAGGGCGTGCCGGGGCGGAGAGGGGTAGTCGGGGCGCTGAGAGAGGTGGGCGGCTCGACCAGGGAAAGGCGAGGGACTGGGGCGAGGATGCCCGGCTGAGGAGGGGAGGGAAGAGCGATGCGCTCGAGGGCTTCAAGGACGTTGCGCTCAGTGCGAGAGTGGGCTTCGGCGAGAAGGGCAGAGAGGTCGGACGGAGACGGGTTGCGCAGGCCTGCAGTCGCGAGAAGCAGCTCGACTCGGGTGGCAAATGCGTCGACGAGCTCGTCGTGCACGGCGGCGGTAGTGCGAGTCGAGGCGAGGTCGAGCTTAAGACGCTCGAACTGCTCCGAGATGATGGCCTCGAGGACGCGAAGAGGCAGATCGTCCTCTTCCACGTCGCTGACGGCCTCGTCACCCGAGTAGTCGATATAGCTCTCGCCGTCGGAGTCCGAGAGCGGGGCGGCGTCGTCGAAGATGTCGCTGCCCTGTGACGATGCGAGAAGGTCAGTACGAAGGAGACGACCAGGCAAGAAGAGAACACACCGTCTGCTCCCTCCGGGCTGGGATCGGCAACGCCTTGCTCATCGGCCTCGAGTGCGTCGGCAACGCGACATCGACGCTCTCCTTCCTCGCCCGCGGATCGCCCATCCGCGCCGGGCTCGCCTGCCCGTCCCTCTCCTCCTTCCTGGCATCGACCGACGAGCCGAGCGTCTCGAACGAGGGCAGGCCCGCTCTGCGCCGAACGCCGCTGCCGTTGCTGGTTCGGCCGAGCGAGGGTTGAAAGCCCGCAACGCGACCGTCGGAGGTGAACGACGCAGCGGCGCGGAGGGAGAACGGCCTGTTCCCGCCTCGCGAGCCGGAAGCGGACCGGGGACCGGACCGGAGGCTGCCAAAGCCGTTGCTGCGCGCCTTGGTCCCGACGACCGGCTGCGACGGCGCGTACTGCTCTGGCAGCGGGTCGTCCATCGACATCAGGCTCGCGTCGCCCGCTTCCGACGCAGCCGCGGCGCTGCGAGGCTGCCCCTGCTGCTGCTGCTGAAGCTCGGCTTCCTCCTGGTCGGCGTCGACAGCGAGAACGCGGCGATGCGCCGCTGCCTGCTGCTGGAGGTGCTGAACCGGCGGTGTCGGGAGCGGGCGGCGAGGCTGCGGGTGGGCAAGCTGCGGCGCCGAGACGACGCGCTGCATCGGCGCGCTCGTCGGGCCGCTCGGCAGCCAGTGCGCCTCCTCGTCCCCCTCGGCGCCGAGAGTGCCGCGACCGTCGACCTTGATGCGCTTGACAGCCGCCGAGTGAGCGTGGACGGCCGTGAGCGGGATGGGCGGCAGAGGGCCGTGACTGCCGCTCGTACGGCGAGGCTGCTCCTTATCCGACTCTGACACGGGCGGGAAGGAGAACGTCGGCGCATCGGCCGGCGGCTGGAAGTCGAACGACGCGATCGCGCTGAGCGGGCGGAACTCGTTCGCGAGCGCGTTGAGGTGCGGGCGCGAGTCGGCCTGCTCGGATCCGGCGAGAGAAGAGCGACGAGGCGAGTCGGCGGCGAGCGAACCGGGCTTGCCGGCGCTGCCCCAGCCCGCTCCGGAGCCGAGAGAGGCGCTGCTTGCCTGCTGCTGAAGGGCGAATGTCGAGCCCAAGGGTCGAAAGTTGGTCGCGCTCGGGTTCAGGCTGCCCGTGCCGAGGGACGAGACGCCGGTCTTGGGCGGCGACGACGGCGGAAGACTCGGCGAGGCGGCGAGCGAGCCGGGGTGGCCGAACGAGCCGAACGCGGCGAGATCGTCTGTCGCCGAGCCGGTGGACGACGCCGTGCTCCTCTTGCGACCGAAGAGCAAGCTCGAGCCGAAAGGCTGGATCGGCGGCAGTTCGGGCTGGACGGCATTCGAGAGCGACTCGGGCGAGGAAGGCAGCGCGGTCTTCGACGCCGATGGCGGGGTAGACGTGCGCTTCTTGACGGGCGAGTTGCCCGGCGAGCGCGGTGGGAACTCGAAACCCTTCGTGATGCGGTGCCCGCCCTGCTCGACCTCGACCTTGGCGTCCGGTTCCGTGTCGATGTCCGTCTTGTCGATGTCGGTCGGGGCGGAGAAGAGGATCTCGGGGTCGACGGCGAGCGACGAGGCGCGGCCGGTCGCGGCAGAGGCATAGCCAGCAACATCGCCAGCGAAGGAGGGCAGGTCGAGCTCGTCGCTGAACTGCTGGCGGCGATTGGGCAGAGCCTGCTGCGCCCGCTGCTGCTTGAGCGCCTCATCCCTCAGCGCCCTCGTCGACCGCGCCCTGACGACCGCCCGTACCCTCGCCTCCTCCTCCTCGCTCGGGTCCGAGTACTCGCTCTGGCTCAGCTCGGCGTCGGCCCAGTCCGAATCGTTCGAGACCTGGTCCTCGTCGCCCTCGACGTGGATCTCGATGGCGGGTAGGGCGGGCAGCGCAGGAAGGGGAGGGAAGCCGTTCGAGGCCGAGACGGAGGCGAGGGAGGCGCGGCGCAGCTCGTCGAGCGGGCCGAGGTCGGACAGCGCGCGGCTCAGCTCGTGGCTGAGCGACGCGTTTGTCTCGTTGCTCGACTTGGCCGTGCGCTGGATGTCCTCGGGACTGCCAGTCGCGCTGCGGCTGTCCGGCTCGTCGACCGCGACGGCAACCTCGACCTCAACGCTGACCTCGAGGTGCTGCGGCTCGCCGATCTCCGGGCTGCTGATGAGGCTCATTCGGCGGCTGCCGGTCTCGTCGACGGAGGAAGAGGCGGCGGAGAAGCCGTCCGACTGGCTCGCGATGCCGGTGTGGTCCGTCCGGGCCGACATGGTCGATTGGCGCCTTGACGGCGGCGACCTCAGCCTGGGAGGCGAGGCGATCTTGACGAGCGTGGCGAGCGCAACGTCTTCGTCGAGCTCGAGGCCGATCTGCTCCTCCCTCCCTCCCTCCTCCTCCTGTATCCCAAGCCCGAACCCCCTTCCGAGCTCCTTCAAGCTCGGCCTCCAGGGTTTCTCCTCCTCCCTCGCCGGGGTCTCGCTCTGCGCCAAGACGACCTCGGTCGGGCTGTCCGGCAGAGGAGTCCGCTCGGCCGCCGTCTTGTAGATCTCCTCCTTGCCGCTCCCGTTGGTGCTCCCGCTCTCCTTTGCCCCGCCCCAGCCGAGAGGCATGGTGAAGCTCCTCGCGAGGGGCGTGAGCTTCTTCTGCTCTCCTCCGGCTCCAGGGCTGACCGCGCCGCCGAGCCCGCTCCGCTCGCGCAGCGCCGCAAGTCCGCCCGCCGCGCCCGCCGCGAATGACGAGAGCGAGAGGCCGGGACCATTGGTCGGGCGTCGCAGGCCCTCGAGGACGCTCTGCAGCCTAGGCGGGAGCGACGCAGGCGCGGCGGTGAACAGGCTCGCGCTCCGGCTGTGCGCGCCGCCCGGGCGGTTCTGCGGGTTCGGAGTTGAGTAGCCCGAGGGGGTGCGGGAGTGCGAAGAGAGAGGGGAGTGAGGGGAGGAGGGCGAGTAGGGCGAGTCGACGCGGAGGTAGGAGTTTTGGCGGGTGGTCGAGGAGGCGAGGAAGGGCGGCTTGCGGAGGTCCTGCTCCCGCGAATCGAGTTGGAGTAAGTACGAGCGGTGAGAGAGTAGGAACAGGAGGGAAGGAACAGACGCACAAAGTACCCCCACCTCTGCGTCGTCTCCTGCACCCACCCCTCCCAAACCTCCTCCCACCCCTCCTTGCCGGGCATGTACACCTCCAGGGACTCCGGCAGGCCCCTCACGCTCGGGGGCGCTTTCTCCTGCGCCTCCTCGTCGAACGACGGCAGGCGGCCGACGAGCTCGTCCGCCTCGAGCGAGGACGAGCCCGCAGGCCCGAGGTCGCGCGCCTGGGCGGCAAGGACCGCGGCGCGCTCGGCGGCGGAAAGCGGCGAGCGGACGATGCGGCTCGGCTTGCGCGGGTCCGGGTTGGGCTCGTCGCCCTCCTCCTCCTCCTCCTCCTCCTTGTCGGGCTTGATCACCTCCCTCGGCACCCTCACCACGATCTTCTTCCTCTTCCCGCCGCCGCCGATGGGCGCGTCCTGCGCCGACAGCGCCGGGCCAGTGCTCGCCGCCCTGCTGAGCGTCGGGCTGAGCAGCGCCTGCTGAGCGGGGCGGACCGAGATGCTCTCCGTCCGGCCGGGGTGGCCGTACCGCCTCCCGCCTCCTGGCGCGCCGGACAGCGAGGGCTGGGGGTGATGCTGGTAGGAGCGTTGGACGGGCGGAAGAGGGTGCGGGTGCGCGCCTGGCGGCGGGAAAGAAGGGTGGAAGGACGGCGTCGAGGCGTGCAGCTTGGACCGGAGCGGGGCGTGCGGGTGCTGGTACGCTTGCTGCTGGCCCTGCTGAGCATGGTGGGCGTGCGGGTGCTGGTACGGCTGCGATGGCTGGAACGGACCTAGGCTGGGAGGCGGAAGAGGCGGCGGCGAGATAGCGAGTTGCGGGCTTCTCTGCCCCGCCGGACCTGGCTGTTGCTGGCTGGGGAAGAGCGGCACTGCGAAGCTCGTCGGCGCAGGCAGTATGCCGACCGTCGTGCCGCTGCCGGTCGACGACGACGACGAGCTCCTCATCCCGGCTGGCTCGGAGCCCGCGAGCGAGGGTTGAAGCTGCATCGGCGGGGCGGCGAAGGGCTGTCCAGGCTGGAAGTGCGTCGGGTGAGGGCCGAAGAAGGGTGGAGGAGCTTGTCCGGCGGGCGGAGGAGCTTTAGCGAAGGAAAGTGGGTGCGAGGCGGAAGAGGCGGAGAACGAGACGGGCGAGGCGAAGAAGGGGGCGCTGGGGGAGGCGAGCATGGGCTGGTGCGCTCCTCTTCCTCCGGATGGAATGTTCTTGTCGCGCAAGGAGGGAAGGGCAGGGGAAGAGGGAGCGAACGGAGTGTCAGTCGCTCATCGTGGGAGTAGGACGAGGAAGAGAAGGGGCTTACGAGGCGCGGAGGGAACGCGGGGGGCTGCATCCTGCCCTGTTGCTCCCACTGGTGCTGCTGCTAGTCAAGAAGAGGGAAAGGCGGGAGGTGGAAGAGGGAGGAACGGGCGCTAGGTGGGGTCGACGAGGAGGAGAGGGCGCTGGAGAAGCGAAGTCGACGCCGGAGGAGCGCTGGAGGGAAGCAACAGGGCAAGTAGACACCCTACAACCCACCAACGAAGAGTCTCGAGCCGTACGAGGATGCGGGAAGCGAGAGCGAGCGCCCGACTCGCTCCTTTCGACGCACGAAGCGGTCCGAGCGAGAGCGGCCTTGGGGACCAGCCAGAATCCCTCTCCAGCTCTCTTTCGAGCACGCAGACAGCCCTGCGCATGCCAGCTCGCCATGCGCTGCCGCATGATCATCGTCTGAAGGCCAACCAGGGCAAGTTGAGCGAGGGCGAGAGAGAGCAAATCGGCACGTGCACCGAGAAAAGCGAGGCGAGGGAAGACTGAGAAGAGCGTGCTGGGCATTGCGAGAGAGGCTAGGTATGGACAGAAACAAGCGACAACGACGGCGGCGGAATCAAGCGGACTACGCCTCCCTCCTCGAACCGGGAGGAAGCCTCCCCCTCAGTTCCTCACCCTCTTCTTCATCCTCCCTCCACTGCTCCCCGCGCTCCCTCCCGGCCCGCCACCAGGCCCGCCCGGGCTCCCCATCCCGCGAATCGAGCTCCCTCCGCCGCCGCCGCCATACCCAGGCGCTGGGTCGACATCCATCCCCTCGCTCATCCCGCCCACACCGCTGCTGCCGCCCGCAAAGCCCGAGAACGCACTTGCCGCCGCGCTCGCCGCCGCGCCCGCGAGCTTGTCCTTCCACCCGCCCTGGCCGCCCTTCCCGCCGCCGCTCCCTCCGGTTTTCTGCACCTCGTCGATGCGGGCTTTGACCCTCTCCTCGTGCGCCTGCTGCACCGAGGCCGTGTTGAGCGCCGCGGCGTGGAGGGTCGAGAGGTGCTTGTCGAGCGAGGCGAGGAGGTTCGACAGGCGGGTGAGGAAGCCCGTCAGGGAGGCGGTGAGGTCCGAGACGGACGGGGCGGCGGCCACCGAGGACGAGGGGGCGGAAGAGGTCGACGCGGTCGAGTCAACTTGCATGTCGTCGCCGCTAGCCGCCTCGGCCGGAGCGGGAGCGGGCGCGGACGAGGTCGAGGCGGCGGGAGTGGGGCGGACGTCGCGCCCGTGCGCGTTGAGGACCTCGAGGCGCTGCTCCTTCTGGTCGAGGCGGCCGGTGAGAATGTCGGCGTAGAAGCACGAGATCAGGAGGTCCTCGAGGGCGGGGACGTCCGGGAGGGAGAGGGTCGAGAGGAGGGTCGAGTAGGGGATGTTCTGCGCGGGAGAGAGAGTCAGTGGTGGACGATAGGAAGAAGCCGAGAGAGACGAGAACGCACGCGACCGTGAGTAGCGAGCGACAGGACGGAAAGCTGCTTCAGCTTGGTCTCCTGCTCCGAGTTGAGGCTCGGGTAGCTGTCGCGGTTGGCTGTTGTAATGAGCAAACGCGTCAGTAGTGAAGTCGGATCTGAACAAGAAGAGGAAGAAGGCGCACCGACGTAGTCTCCCCAGGTCCCATACGCGAAGAGCTCGAGGAGGCGGTACTGCGCCTGGTGCTGCTCGCTGCCGGCGAGCTGTGGGTCGATGGCAAACGAGGATCAGCCATCTCTTCTGGAGGAGAGAAGGGCAGGGCGGAATGGAGTGAGGCGACGCACGTCCTTGACCGATTGCTGCTCGAGCAGTTCGGAGAAGACGTAGACGCCCTGCGCGGCGGTGGCCTGGCCGACGAGGGCAGCGGCGGCGCCTCCACGAGCTGACTTGGCGAGGAGGATGAAGGGCTGCGTCGAGAGAGCAGGGGTAGAGGAAGAGAAGGTCAGCGAGGAGGTGAGGAGGAGGACGAGTGGGGGAGGACGCTGGGAGGTTCTCGAGGCGGACGCAGGGCACTCGCACAGGTTCGCGCGGATGCCTGCACCTCAGACAGTCTCTCCCATGCCCTGTAAGGTCTCATCGCAGCTTACCTCGAGCTTCGGCGGGAGGGCGAACGAGGGTCCAGCAGCGGGCGCACTCTTCTTGACGGGCTGCACCGGCTGACTGTCCGGCAGGTCGAGGCGCGTGTGCGCAGCAAAGTCGTACGCCTCGGCGGTGCTCATCGTCGTCAGAGTCGAGTGAGCGGGTGGGGGAAGGGCGAGAGACCAAGTCGAGCAGGACAGGGTCCTCTTTCTCGTCCACTCCACTCGCTTGGCTCGACATGCTCCCGCAGAGACACTCGGACACCCCCACAGCAGCCACCGACGCAGCCGTGCGCTCGACCGACCTCGACGCGCTCGTCTCGCGCTGCTCCGCCCACTCGCTCGGATACTTGCACGACCCGCTCGCCCTCCTCTTCCTCCCACCGGCACAGCGACGCAACCCCGACCGCCGACCACCGCTCATCAACCTCGGGACGCACGCCAGGACCTGGGCCATCGACACCCTCGTCGAGCAGTTCCTCGCTTCTTCCTCCTCTTCCTCGTCCGCGAGTGGGGCACAACACCACCCGCCGAACAAGGTCCAGGTCCTCTCCCTCGGCGCAGGCAACGACACGCGCTTCTGGCGGTTGAGGAAGAAGTGGGACAGCGAGGGCAGGGAGTGGACGTGCAGGAGGTGGGTCGAGGTCGACTTTCCAGAGGCGACCGGGAGCAAGGCCAGGACGGTCGCGATCAAGGCGGACCTGAAGGCGCAACTAGGGGGAGACGTCAACATTGGTGCGTCCTCGTTCCCTTCCCTTTCTCTTGTCTGTCAAGCTTGACTTTTCCGGTTTTCTTCCTCCCTCAGAGCTCGGCGGCCAAGGCCTCTCCTCCCCTCTCTACGCCCTCCTCCCCGGCGACCTCCGCTCCCTCTCCGCCCTCTCGTCCTCCCTGCACTCACCGCCACCGTCCTCACCCTCTTCCTCCGACCCAATCCTCGACCCCTCCCTCCCGACGCTCCTCCTGCTCGAATGCGTGCTCGTCTACCTCGAGCCGGGCGTCACGGACGGGTTGCTGAAGTGGTTCTGTGAGACTTTTGGGAAGGGAGAGGGGAGCGCGGTGGTCACGTACGACCCGTTCGGATTGGACGACTCGTTTGGAGCGGTGATGAAGCGGAATCTGGCGGTGCGTTTTCCCTTGCCTTCTTCCTCGCCCTGTTCTCCCTCCCACTGACACTCTCCGCTCTTTCCCTGTCTCAGGCCCGCAACCTCTCCCTCCCCGGCGCCTCTTCCACGCCGTCCCTCTCCTCCCTCACCTCCCGCCTCGCCTCTTCCGGCTGCAAAGGCCCGTGCGGCGCGCTCAGCGTCAAGGACATCAAGGAGAACTGTGTGCCGGTCGAGGAGGCTGAGCGGTGCGTCGAAGTTCCCGCTCTCTTTTTCCTCTTTCCCAACTCCAGAAGAGCGAGACTGACGGTGCGTCCGTGCGGGTACGAGCGTACAGGGTGAACAAGATTGAGCAAATAGACGAGGTTGAGGAGCTGAACCTTGTGCTCTCGCACTATGCGGTGAGCTGGGGGAACGTCGGCGGCAGGGGTGGACGAGGGATCGGGCTGTAGAAAGGGGACCAGGCGAGAGTGTCACACAGTGGATTGGTTGGTGGTCTCTGTCACCTTCACCGGACCGGGACAAGTCGGTGCTATGTCAGCAGTTCATCGTGTCAATCGTTTTCTGGCCAGCACTCGACCAGCTTCTCCCTCCCTCCCTCCCTTCTTCTTGCATGTCCGACATCTGGCCGCCCTGAGCTTCCTCATCGTAGTCTTTCACGCTGGACTCTGCACCCTGCCATACCACGAGGCGACAGGCGGAAACGCTCGTGAAAGCTCCGAGTCTTGGAGGAAGAAAAGGGAGCAGCACAGTCTCCGGCTTCCAGCAGCCGTTGGTGCATAGGCGCGTTCGTCCCGACTGGTGCAAACCGTGCTCGAGTTCTCCGTCGCTCTCGGTCGGAGCTCGAACTTTCTCAGCTCGCGACGCCGGCGCCAACATCATGCTCTCCCTCACCCCGCTCACTCGGCTGCTCTCCTTGTGCGCACCGACCCATATCACGATCTACGAGCAGCCATTGCGTGCCCGAGCATTGTGCCCCTTCCCCTTCTCAAGAGCCGGCTGCCCGCGTCCATCGCTGCCTTCCTCATCCTAGCCTCCTCACTGTGCTCCCTGCCGCTCCGTCCAGCGGAGAGGACTCGTCTATCTTCTCTCGACTTCCTCTCTACGCTTCCCGCCCTCGGTCTATTCACCTTACGCCCTTCCCGCTCCTCACTCCATCGCCGAACCACCATGTCGTCCAGAAGGCAAACTCGGGCAGATCGCGAGCGGCGCAGACTAGCCAGCAAGGTAGTCGTGAGCTGCACGCCTCCCTTCTGACTCTGCTCACGGAGCTGAAGACTGCGCCTCATGCAGGACTGCCGCCTCGTCGTCGAGGGCGAAGGAGAATGGTATGATCTGAGCTCGCTGCCGGAGGATTGGTACCTTCTCGCCTGTAGGTCGACTGGCCTTTCTCTCCTTCTGCATGCATTTGTCTGACCTTCGTTTCCCATAGCCCACCAGCATCCCTCGCCCTCTTCCGCCTCTTCCATCCCGCCCTCCCTTTCCCCGGCCATGCCTTCCCGCCCAACCCATCGCTCCCATACCGAGTCCTCCGCGTCCCCTACAACTCCAGAGAACTGCCAGGACGCGTCCGCTAGCCTCCTTGCCTCACCTCCAAGCCTTTCCCTATCCGACCGCAGCATTACCCCTTCCGAGCCCGAGCCCACTCCCTCTCCCTCGCACGGTCTAAGCGCACGTGACGCCGTGACTCCGACCTACCCGAAGCCAAGCGAACCCCGCCGCCTCACCGTCAAGCTCATGCTCGACGGGGAGAAGAGGGACTCGCTGCTCTTCAAGGGGTTCGAGGGCGGCGATGTTGAGGACATGGGCAGGCGGGTCGTTGTCAAGGTCGGATGGGATGATGCTGTTGAGCGCTTCGAGAAGGAGGCGGATGTTTACGACGTTGTGAATGCGAAGGTGCCTCGGGCAAGCCCGAAGCTCTACGGATTCTACGAGGGTTGGAACAGTGTCAGGGGCGCGGTGCGCATGCTCGTGCTCGAGGACGGAGGCGAGGCCGCGACAGACTGGACGAAACTGCCGAAGGATACTCGCATGTGCGTGCTGTGGACCTTCTTTCCCTCCTTTCCCGCGTCCTCCCCCTTGCCCTTCTTCCCCTACGTACAAATCACAAACTGATCAACCTCCTGTTGCCTCACAGGGCCGCCTACATCCTCATCCGGCAACTGCATCGTGACGCCAGAATCGCCCATGGCGACATCCAGACGAGTAACCTCGTCGTGCTTGACAACATCCCTCGATGGATTGACTACGGTGACTGTGACGAGGAGCATGATTGTCCGGGCCCGGAGTATTGCGACGAGCTCGGGGCGCTGCCGCATGTCATCTGCCTGGACTTGCCTTAGGTACTTCACTGCTTTGTCCCTTCCTTGTCCTTCTCCGACCCATCTGTCACTCCTCCCTCCCGATCATGTTCTGTGCACACCTGATAAGGGAGAGGGGAGCGCAGTGGTCACATACGTCCCCTGCGGGCTGAACAACTCGTTCGGAATGGTAATGAATTCTGAAGCGGAATCTGGCGGTGCGTTTTCCCTTGCCTTCTTTCTCGCACTGTTATGCCTCCCATTGTACTTCTTTAATCTCCCTCACCTTTCTCAGGCTTGCAACCTCTCCCTCCCCGACGCCTCTTCCACTCCTACCCTCTCGTCCCTCTCGTCCCGCCTGTCCGCCGCGGCTGCGATGGCCCATGCGGCGCGCTCAGCGTTAAGGACATCAAGGAAGGCTGCGTGCCGGTCGAGGAGGCTGAGCGGTGCGTTCACCTTCCCGCTTTTCCTCTTCCTTCTTCCTCACCTCTCATCGGAGCGAGACTGACGGTTGCCCGATGCGTTGCCGAGTGTACAGGGTGAACAAGATCGAGCAGATAGACGAGGTCGAGGAGCTCAACCTTGTGCTCTCGCACTACGCGGTGAGCTGGGGAGACGTCGGCGGCAGGGGCGGGGGAGAGATTGGGTGAACGAAGCGCTAAGGGGTGGACGAGCAGACCAGACGCAGTAGGAGGATGCTCTGCCACGGCATTTGATTGACCCCACCGCGGCACTACCTGCCTCATCGCCAAGGGCAAGGCCGCCTTCTGCCAGCTCGGCTTCGTCGATTCTTCCCCTTGCTCCGCCGAGATCTGCCTTGGTCCAGCTTTCTCTCGCACAACCCCCGGCCGGGGGACAGTATGTGCCGCTTCGCTTTAGCTCTCCCCGCCGCGGTTCGGCAGAGACGGAGGAAAAAGCCAGGACGAGCTCGAGAAAGGCGGCCGAGGAGCAACGAGACAGCATGCAGCATCGGCAGGAGGGCGCACAGAGCCAGCTAGTCGACTGAGGTGCCTCGAAGAGCATCAGAGAACGCTGAAGCCTCGAGCAGCGAGTGTGGAAGAGGAGCAACCTCAGCTCTCGCTTCGACCACAACTCACAGCACTCGGTTCAAGCCAGACACGGCTCGAACAGCTTCAGCACCGTCATCGACTGCACCAGTCACGAGCGCAGCTTGCCCCTCGACCCGCTGGACTCAGCGCTCATCGCCCCCTCCTCCCTCCTCCCGCGCGCTCCTCCCACGCGCTCGTCCCTCTCAGCAACCATGCAGCGCCCTGCGCTACCAGCACCGGATCGGAGGCAGCCGGACGACGTCGATGCAGGCCTCGTGAGGTTCTACGAGGACGAGATGAAGGCAGCTACGGACGCCTGGCGTAACGAGCGAAACGACGAGTCGCGCGGCGCCCCGCTCTCCTCCCATGTCGCCCGGATCGTCGAGTTCGGCGAGATCGGCAACACATGGGGCAGCCGGCTGGAATGCGTCAAGATCATGCTCAGTGAGATCAAGCCCGGTTCGTCTTGCTCGCAACCTCCTCCTTTCCTGCTGTGACTGACATTCCGTTCCGCAGGTGCCATGGTCCCGCACGCCGATCTTGCCTCTTCCATCCTCGTGTGGCTAGAGAACACGAAGGCCAAACGACCCGAAGAGTCTCGCCGCGCCGTCGAGGTCGTTCTCGCCCAGGCGCTGGCACGAGTACAGAAGCAGCTGCGCGCGGCGCTCAGCACTCGGGCCCTCGCAGATGAGTTCTACGATGCGCTGACGCCTCCCCAGCGCACTTATGTCGATACGCTCGAAGCCAGCCTTTTCACCTCCGCCTACGATGCCGCATGGGCGTCCTTCAACGCCGCCCCCTCCTCCCTCTCGCCCGACGCTGCTTCCGGCAGTCAGGCTGAGCCGCCTCCGCCACCACCGCCTCGCCAGCCGCACCCGTTCGACCAGCCGGAACAAGTACGTGGCGGAGGATCGGGCGGCGTGCGGGGGCAAGGCCGTGGGAGAGTGAGCGAGGGGGGCTGACGGGGCGGCTAGTGCTGCGAGGAGGGGTGGATGAGCGTGTGCTAGACGCTGTGGAGATGGGTGCGCCTCATTTCGCTTCCGAGTTCCCTTGGATGTCGAGAAAGTCCTGGTTGGTGACCTTCTCGTCTGACTTCTTGTCCTTCTCTGTCCAAATGGAGTTTCAAGGGCGTCAAGGTCAACGGCATCGCGTTCGGCTTCCTTCCCGACGACGGTGCGAACCCTTCTTCCCATTCTCCTTAATCTGGCGGACCTCTTCTCCCGCTCCTCGCAGGCTCCGGCGGCGGTCAGACCGAGTCTGTCGAGATGATCGAGGCGAAGCTCGGCGCGCAGATGTCGGCGCAAGGCTGGTACGCCCAAGCCGGCACGGGCAAGCCGTTCGATAGCAGCCAGTTCGAGGCCCGGCGCACCCAGATCGAGAACTCGGACGCCGTCTTCCAGGCTACCGTCATGCCCGTCACCTGGAAGGGCTTCACCTGAGAGGACAACTCGGAGGTGAGCCGGTCTCGCTTTCTCTTCCCGTTTCTCCTCGACTTACCCTTGCTCCGCTTCTCGCAGGCCGTCCGCGTCGCCAACTACCTTCAGAAGTGGATCGACACCGGCAAGGAGGTCTGGCTGTGCTTCGCTCACGGTGCGCCATTCTTTCTCTGACTGCTCGACTCATCCTCGCTCACCAGCCTCTTCCCGTAGAGGTCAACTACTAGACTGAGGGTCCGCCGTTCCTTTCTCTCCCCCCTCATCGTCTCTGACAATGCTCGCCGCGCAGTACCGTATCAAGGTGTGCTGTCCTCGTCGTTTTGTATCGACCTTGCCTCACTTCCTTCGCTTTCCCACCCTGCTCCGTTCTCCTGTAGGCGGCGTTGAGGTCTTCAAGCTCGGCTGGGGGGTCATGGTCAAGGCACCCGACAACCTCGCGCCGAACGTCAAGGTTCGCCTTCCTCCCCTCTCGGCAAGGACGGAACTGGCCTCACTTCTTTTCCCCTTCTCTCTCGCAGATGTGGTTCACCCCGAACAACGCGCCTCTCGCACAGTACGAGAAGTACTACCCGGACGACCCGAACACGGTCGACCTCATCGGCGTCGACTACTACCCGAAGATGCACAGCGGCTTCGACTTTACCAATCCGTCGATCGAGGCGCCGGCGATGAAGGCCTTCTAGTGCGTCACCTCTCCTCCTCATCTTGCTTGAGTCTAGACTGACCGTGTCCTCGACTTCCCGCAGCGACAAGTACAGCACGTCTCGTTCCTCCCGCCTTTACCTCCTGCTCTCCTCGCTTACCGTGACTTCTCTCGCACAGCCAACGACCGCGTCAAGTTCGCCATTGGCGAGATCGGCCTCGGCGTCAACGCGCCTATGTCTGCCCGCGTCGCCTGGCTGCAGAACATCATCGGGTCCGCTGAGGCCGCGGGTCGAGCTTCTTCCCTCTTCTTCCCGAGTTCCACACTGAGCAGTCATCCGGCACGTACAGGATGCCGCACATGATCTCCGTGTCGTGGTACGCCTCTTCCCTGGATCTCCCCGCTTCTTCCCCCTGACCTCTTCTCCTCGAGCAGGTTCAACTAGTCCGTCTTCCTGTTTCTTCTTCATCCCTTCGCCTTGCAGCTTAGGTACAGCCGACTAACTCGATGGTCTCTGTGCGCGCAGCTGGAAGAACGAGTGCGCCGACTCCACTTCCCCTTTTCCCGCTCTGTTCTCGCTAACCTTTCTTCCTCGACCAAAAGCTACGACTACAGCACGTTCTTCTCCATGTCCCATGCACATACGCCGGTACTGACCACCGCTCGCCTTACAGAGATCGTCGACGCCGCCTCGGACGATTCGACCGCGGTCAGCTTCCTCGTCAAGAAGTCGGCCTGAGCCTGTCAGGAGCGCCGGCGCTACCTCTTTCCCCCCCCCTCGCAATCCCCTCTTCGTCTCTACCGTTCTCCGCTCGCGTTGCTCCCCCTCCTCTTCACACGCACACTCTCGTCGCAACTTCACTCTCCGGCTCGTCCGTATCCGAGTCTCTTTCTGATGTACTAGTGCATACACTACTGTCGTTGTAATTTCTTCTGCTCTTCCTCCGTTACTGGTGGTTGCCAATCGGGCATGCCGTGGGGAGGATAACGAGAACGGCGAACCAGGCGAGGAGCACAAGGCGGTCGAAGAGTGATTGTCCGGCGCAGGTGGTATGCTTGGCTGGGGAAACACGCTGAGAAGAACGAAGCAAGGCCCTGACGAGAGAAGCAGGAAAGCAGGAGTTAAGCGAGAAGAAAGAGCGTCGGCCAGAGGTGCTCGAAACCGCTCGTTTCTCCTCCTCGACCCGGTACTGCTGCTTTGCCTGAGGCCCCCTCTGCCCTTACTCAGCCAAACATCTCCACCCCGGCGTCCCTCCCCAGCTCGACCCCCATCAGTCCCCTCTCCCAGCTCCTCGGCGTCCTCCAGTCCCAGCTCTTCACAACGCCCGACTTCTCGCCCTCGAGGCCCTCCCCCTCCGACGCTCCTTCTCCGTCCAGCACCGGCGCGGACGGCGTGAGCTGCAGGACGGACGCGAGCGCGTCGGCGAGGGTGAAGGCCGAGCCGGCGGCGTCGCCTTCGAAGGTGTAGTAAGTGAGAGCGGCGACGCCGGGCGAGGAGGGAGCGGTAGAGTGGGAAGAGGAAGGGAAGGCGGAAGAGGGCAGGGCCAAGGTCTCGAGGATCTTCCTCGTCAGGCCGCCGTGCGGGAAGAGGGGGATCTTGGAAGTTTCGGCGGAGGCGGGGAGGGCGGTGGCGGAGGGGTGGGACGAGGTGTAGGAGGGGGAGATGGAGGTGAGGCGGGAGGCGAGGGTCGAGGAGGAAGAGGCGGAGGTGGAAGAGGAAGAGGCGGCGAGGACGAAGTGCCGGAGAGGCGTGGAGCTGTGCGCAAGGGAAAAAGCAAGTCAATCTCCTTCCGCATCGCTCATCGACAAGACGTCGGAAGCAACACGATCGCCTCGCTACAGCTCCGGAGAGGGAAGGCAGAAAGAAACGCACCTCATCAACGCGTCGTCACCCCTCAGCGCCGCGTCCACCCCCGCCACGAGGAGCACCTCCTTCATCCCGCTCTCTTCAGTCCAGCGCCTCAGCGCCGCGAGGTGGTGCGGCCTGCGGGCGTGGATGACGGGCGAGCGCGGGAAGAGGACGACGAGGTTGGCGGAGGGAGAGAAGTAGACTGCGGAGGGAAGCGGGTCAGCGAGCGCGAGGGGGCGAGGGAGAAGCTGCTACGCACCCTCGGTGCCGAACGCGACGCCCTGCTGCTCCTGCTCGCCCTTGAGCCCGTCCTTGCCCCCCACCGCGGGTACGAAGTCGGCGAGGCCAAAGTAGCCGACGAGCGCGAGGTCCTTGCCGCTGCCGGTGGTGCTGGTGCTGCTGTTGTGCAGGAGAAGGTCGGCGGCGAGCTGGGCGAGCGAAGCGAGGGAGGGCTGGGGCTGTTGATGGAGCAGAGGGTCAGCGAACGAACGGGGGGAGTGAGGGTCGGAGGACGCACGTAAAGGAGCGTAGCGCCCTCGAATGAGGGTGCTTGAGTGTTCGGAAGCTGTACGAAGCCGGACATGGCGGTGGGACGAAGAAGAGGAAGGAGCGCTTGCGACGGCGAGGAGATGGCAACGACGACGGGCCCACACCGCTTCTTTCGGTTTTCTTTCGGCTCGAGGGTAATGGGAGAGTGGTAGAGACGCTACACATGCTAAGAATACAAGTTCGGCAGCGAAGAAAAGGGTGCCGTCCTCCTCTTCCTCCCTTCTTCTTCCCCTCTTCCTCCGTTTCTTGGTTCTTCGACCCCCTAAGCTCGCTTAAAGCGGCGATCCCTGGGTACGGCACTGGAGCTTGCAAGCCACAGGGTACTTGACTTGGCACCTGTGGAGGAAAGCAGGTCAGCCCGAGGTGAGACGCCGGCGGGAGCGCACCGCCGAAGGAGAGGGCAAGAAAGCCGCCATGAACGACGCCGAGAGAGTAGAGAGAGCGACGTACTCAGCTTCGTTCTTCTTCGTGTGGCACTGTCCACAGCTTAGACCTCCTTTGTGGCAGAAGCCCTGCTTTCCAATCTGCGTTTTTCCGAGTAAAAGTCAGCACGGGGACCGTTTTGTGTGTGTGTGTCGTAAAGGAGATGCTGAGAGGACGGCAAGAAAGCGAAAGCGGAACGCACGTCGCCGACGACCTCGTCGTCCTTGTTGATGCAGAGGACCTTCATGTCGGGGCAGGGGTCGTCGCCGTCCTTAAAGGTGAGCTGTGCGTTCGACCACGCCACATCGCAGGTCGAAGGCGGAAGTTGAAGGGGAGGAGAAGGGGAAGGGTGAATGGGGGAAGAGGGAGAGGGTAGAAGGGAGTAGGGTCAGTACGAAACGGCTCTTGCCCTCCCGCGTCGCGCATCGCGTCCTACATCAGACTCCATCCCCTCGCACACCTACATCCACTCTCGACGCCAAGGAGGGTACGCACCTGGACGTCGCTGACACCCGGGATGGCCGAGGCAAAGACGGCGGGCGCAACGAGGGCGGCGAGGGCGATGAGAGAGAAGCGCATCTTGGTGATCGTGGGAGGCGATAGAGCTGAGCGAGAAGACGCAAAAGCACGAAAGAGAGGAAGCAGGAGCAAGAGGCGAGAAGCGGAAGCCGAGCAAGATCCGACAAAGTGGGGAACGGCGGCGGCGACGAGCTCAGCTGCTCATGGCCTGCACCGCCCGTGCTGCAGCGGTCATTTGAGACGGGCGTCAGAACGGCGAGTCGTCGAGATCGCAGAGATCAACGAGACTCGGCCCGCAATTTCCCTGAGAGGGAAGGGCAAGGGAGAGTGACGCGGTGGAAACTGCTGGCGGTGGGAGCTGGCGCTTGCAGTGTGAGCGCAGGATGAACGGAGCACGCTGCTGGTCCTCCTGGACGGTGACTGATGGTAGCAGGTGCCCTGCAAGATGAGCGAGAGTCAGGACAGAAAGCGGATGCGGCAGAGCAGGAGAGGTGTCGTGCGAGGCGGGTTGGGTGTTCCCAGAGTAGGGAGGGGTGCCGAGTAGAGCCTGCACTAGCGATCTGCAGTACGGGAGAAGGGTGGGAAGCGGTGGAAGGACGAGAACAAGGCGGTCGAGGGGATTCTTTCCTCGTCGGCTTGCTGCTCTCGCTCGCTGCTCTGCCCGCCCCGTGTACAGCGCAGTGCGCAGGATACCCTTCCTCGATACCCCCAACCCTACCCACCCCTGCCTGCGCCTGTCCGCCGCCTGGCCTACTCGTCCTCGAGTCCCAACCCACTCGAGCAGCCCGCTCGTGCGACTACCACCGCACAGCCGCTTGCGACACTCCGTACGTCCAATCTAATCTCCTCTACGACCCCCCACAGCTGACCCGCGCCTGCCCCACCAGCTGCACCCCTCTGGAGCTCTCCCCGAGCTTCTTACGTCGAACCTCATCGCCAGCACCAGCTGCAGCCCCTCGACTCGCACGACCACCTGTAGCACTCTTTCTGGAGCGTCAACGACCACTCCTGCGCGACCCAGGACGCGCAACCAGACAACCACTCGAGGAGCACTTGCTCGCCGCCTTCGACCTTCCCTCGACGGAACGCGCCAAAACTCTCCAAGAGTTCGCCAGCTTAACGACTGCTCGCCCCGCCTTCTCCCTCTCCTCGTCGACTACCGACACCTCGCACTCCCCTCTCCTCTCTTCGAGCAGGCCTCGTCGCCTCTCCCGCCCCCCTCTTCTCACCCCCTCTTCTTCCCTCGAGTCGGCCTCTTCCCTTCCAGCACGATGGACATCTACACAACCTCCTTCTGCCTCCCGCGCTCTCCCGCCAACTCGACCGACCTCGCCTCGACCTCCTCGCCAAGCGCCTCCATCGACCTCGGCTCGCGCACGAACGGCACGGCCGCCGACGGCCACAGCGAGGAGACCTCCCCAACGAGCGCGACCGCTTCGCACGGTGCACACGGTCAGCGCACGGCGTCCGGTGGCTTCTCGGCGGGGCATCACGCCTCGCAGTCGGATGGGGCGGTCGCGCTTCCGTCGGGAGGAGCAGACGGCAGCGGGTCCCGACATGCCGCGTCGAGCTCGATGGGCGGCAACGCAGGAGCAGACGGCCACGGCGCGGGGGCGAGTAACGGCGCTGCGGGAGGAGAAGACGACGCGCACGGCGCCGGAGCAGCAGATGGAGCCGGCGCGGCCGCGAATGGTTCGGGCTCGGGCTCGGCCAAGCGCCAGAGCCTCGACCTGAACGACACGATGCAGCGCGTGTGCGTCGACACGATGGCGCAGCACCAGTGCATCGTGTCGTTCTCCCCCGTCGAGCCTGCGTCGCCGTCGATTCCGCAGGGCCCGATCGGGTCCGCCGGCGGAGCCGCGTCGGCGACGGTGGCGGCCGTTGCGGGAGGTGGCGCGGCGCAGGCGGAGAAGCCGGGGAAGGTGTTCAACATCCATCTGAGCGGAGGGTACCAGCAGGTGATGGCGGCGAGGGGGAACATGTTGCGGGAGAGTCCGTTCAAGGTGCGTTTGTCGTTCTGCCCATTCGTTCTCCTGCTCGTCCTTTTCCAGCCATTGCTCGACTCGGTCTTTCCACGACACCTTCGCCTCGTCCTTCTTTCCTACCCGTACTTACTCCTCTCTTCCGCGTACGGCAGCGCAAGTCGGTCGTCAAGGTCCCGCGCGCCGAGGTCCTCGACGGAAAGGAGAACGTCAAGGTCGAGATGCGCCGCAAGCTCGACGAGATCGCCTCGCTCACCAAGGCGCACCTCGCCATCGTCGGCCAGGCCAACGCCTCGATCGGCTTCGGGCTCGAGACGGAGCGGAACGTCGAGATCGTCATCACCGGGCCGTACGAGAGCGTCGAGCAGGCGAGGGTCAGGCTGTTGGTGCTGCTGGACGAGCTGGTGCGCCCCTCCATCCCTGATCTTCTTCCCTTCCAGCCTAACCTCCTCCTCTCTGCAGAGTGGCCTCCACTCCGAGGTCTGCGAGATCGACTACAAGCTCCACTCAATCCTCGCGGGCCGCAAGCGCCAGGTCGTCCAGACGATCCAGGAGGAGACGGCGACCAACATCTACTTCCCGACGCCGCTCTCGGGTGTGCTCGGGCAGAAGAACATGAGCCTCCTCGCGAAGCAGAACCTCATCTTCATCACGGGCGAGTTCTTCGGCGTGCAGAGGGCGAGGGACATGCTCTTCCAGGTGTCGCTGCACAAGGTGCGTCTCTTTCTCCCCTTTCCCTACGCCGGCCGACTCTGATTTCCTCTGCCCATTGCAGAGCAAGTGCATCATCTCGCGCGACACGGCCATCCTCCCGCGCAAGCTCGACTGGATGCTCTCGGACCGGCTCGAGGACATCAAGCAGATCATGCACGACAACGGCACCTTCATCAACTTCCCGCCGATCGGCAGCCAGGCGAGCCTCATCTCGGTCTACGGCGACCACCGCGTCAACATCGAGCGCACGATCCGGTCCATCATGGCGCTCGTTCGTCATCTCTTCTTGACTTCCTCGCTCGACGGCCATGGCTGAACCTCGTACCACTCCTCACTTGCAGGCCTGCCAGTTCTACACTGCCTCGTTCTGGCTCCTCCCGATGACCTTCGACGTGTTCATGCCGCCTCCCTCGATCAACCCGGCCCAGATCCCGCCCGTCCTCCGCCACATTAGCGTCACCTCCGGCGCCGAGGCCGTCTTCAAGAGCAACTGCTTCGAGTTCCACGGCCTCGAGAGTGAGGTCCGGCAGGCGGTCCAGCTCGTGCTCGAGCTTGACTTCATCAAGGTGCGCTTCCTTCGCGCCTTCGACTCGCCTCGAGCGGAGACTGACTGTGCTCCTACTCGCAGGCCTTCCACCACGAGATCCGCTTCCAGATCGAGCTCGCGAACGAGCACCGCGAGTTCATCTCGGGCAAGAAGAATGGCAAGCTCAACAAGATCATGAAGTCGGCGAACGTCAAGATCAAGTTTGAGACGTTCAACGACTACAACTTCCTCATCGACGTCTCGGGCAACGAGACGGGCACGCTGCACGGCCTCACGATGCTGCAGGAGGAGCTCCCCGCTGAGATCTCGTTCCACGTCCCCGAGGCGTACCACAAGCGCATCATCGGCGTCGGCGGCAAGAACATCCAGCGCATCATGAAGAAGTACGGCGTGTACGTCAAGTTCTCGAACGCCGAGGAGTTCGCCGCGCTCGGCGGCTACAACGACAACGAGGACAACGTCGTCGCGCGCACGCCGGCCAAGAACGCGATGAACCTCGAGCACCTCAAGCAGAGCGTGATGGAGCTCGTCGCGCCCAAGGACAAGGACTTCATCGTCGAAACGGTCGCCGTCCCGCGCCGGTACCACCGCACCCTCCTCGGCGAGAAGAGCATCTTCATTCACGACATCGAGGCCAAGACCAACTCGCACGTCCGCTTCCCGAACAAGGAGACGGCGAGCGACGTGGTCAGCATCTTCGGGCCGGAGAGCCAGGTGCACATCGCGGCGCAGATGCTGCTCGACCATGTTCCTTTCGAGGCGTACGTTGCTCCCCTTCCTCTCCTTCTCGCCTTACTGACCTCTTGTCGTCCGCAGCGAGTACCGCCTTCCGCATTCGACCGAGATGGCCGCCCTTGCGCTCTCGCAAGACTTCGTCAACCTCACTGAGAAGATCAAGCGCGACCTCAACATTACGATCCTGCCGTGGGTCGACCGCTCGGGCAACAACGAGGAGACGATCATCCGCTTCTGCCTCAACCGCTCGAACGTCGACTTCCTCGCGACGAGCCGTGACTTGCTCGAGGAGTACCTCGTCCAGCGCAAGGTGCGTCGACTTTCGTCTCTCTTCCTCCATTCAGTTGGCTTACCCCTGTCTGCGCAGATCAACTTGTACCCCGGCTCGCTCCGCCCTCGGTCCGATTCGTTCGCCGACGTCTTCGCCCCCTTCAACAGCAAGCTCCTCTCGACTACCTCGGCCCTCACCTCCGACGCCGACTCGCGCCCTGATCCTCGCCCGGGCTCGGACCGCAAGCTTCGCCTCGCCGCCTCTTCGCCCAACATCAAGGCCATCTTCGACGCCAACCCGGGCGGGCCCTCCGCCGCCTACCCGAACCACTTCCCACGCGTCCCGTCCGCTGGCGGCGCCGACCTCTCCTCGGCTGCAGCATCGGCAGGCGCTGGCGGCGCAGCCGACGGTGCTCAGTCGGGCTACCCACCGTTCTACCCCGCCGTTCCGCCTGTGCCGCGCATTCCGGCTCAGTTCCAGCAGCACCAGCCGGGCGCGCCGTCCCTCCCGCACCTGGGCGGTCAGCCTCCGATGCCGCCTTTCGGCGCGTCACCCTCGCCGTACGGGCCTCCTCCGCCGCAGCATCACCATCAGATGCCGCCGTCAGGCGAGTATCACTGGAACGCCCCGAGGCCGATGGTGCGTTGCCTCCCCATCTTCCGTTTCTCGCCTTATTGCTCACTTGTTCTCGCTCGCAGGGCTACCCCTCCGCTCCCGGATACCCCTCCGCCGCATCGCCTGTCCCCCAGTCCGCCTTCGGGGGACTTCCGCCCCTCGCCCCGCCGACGAACCGCCTCTCCCACGACCCGTACTCGCCCGTCCCCATTGCCTCGCCCGTCTCTTCTACGGCGCCCTCCGTTCCCTCTGCCGCCCCGCGCTCGCACCACGGCCCCTCCGCGTCCTTCTCGGCCGCGTCGCCGTCCGCCAGCTCGCGCGGCCTCGACGGCCTCGCCTCGCCAACCTCGACCGGCGCGACCGGGCTGAGCCAGTCCACCTCCGTCGAGGACAAGCTCAAGGACCTCTCGTCCGGCCCGTCGTCGTCCTTCGCCGCCGGGAACGGTCGTGCCCCGCGCGGGCTCGGAGGACGGGCGCAAAGCCTCGACCTGAGCCAGCATGCGGCTGCGTTCAGCCGAGCCAGCACGGCGCCGAGGCACGAGAGCGTCGAGGAAGTCGCGAGCGTGCTCGGTGGGTTGAACCTGTAAGAGACGCGGAGAAGCCGGCCGGAGGACGAACACCAAAATGGACGACAACCCACCCAGGACTCTTTTCCTTTCTTATTCACCGTCTCGATCCCATCTACCCCAACACCTAACTATTCCACTACCGGTTCTCGACCACCTAAAAGCCCACCCCGTCATCGTCGATATCTTGCCCATTGATACCCTCACACCCCTACCCACACCCATCTCTTGCTCATCTCGCACCCACATCCTCGTTCAGCAACTCTTTTCCCTTCCTTCCTCACGCTCCCTCGCCCCACTGTCTTTGCCATCTCTTCTTCCCCCCTTTCCACCTCTTGTAACCCTTAGCCAGCTCCCCCTCTCTCACGACTGCAGTGCCTCTTCCCGAGCTCTGCGTATTTAGAGCGTCCCAACGAAATGCATTCACTCCCTCTCTCTGTCGCAAAGAGCACTGCTGAACTTGCTGTTTCTTTGCATTCGACGGAGCGGCTTCCTGACCCGAGTCCCGCTCAGGTGTGCGTCCACTCGGGCTTCTTCTTCTGCGCGAACGCGCTCATGCCCTCCTTCTGGTCGTTCTGCGAGCGTAATAAGGGTCAGCAGAAACCGAGGGCGAAAGAAGGGAAAGGGACGTACAGTCGCGAACAGCTGGTGGAAGAGGCGGCGTTCGAGGTGGAGACCCTGGGCGAGCGAGAGCTCATACGCTGCCGCGAAGGAGCCAGGTTAGTCTCTCCTCCGGCGGAAAAGCAGAGCAAGCGCCACGCACCCGAGTTGACGCCCTCCTTGCCCGCCTGCACCGCCAGCCTCCCCTTGCTCGCGATCGTCTTGGCGACCTTGACCGCCTCGTCGACGACGCTACCCTTGTCGGCGTCGACGACGCGCGAGACGAGCCCCCAGTCCGAGGCCTCCTGGGCCGAGAAGTTGTGGCCGGTGAGGACGAGCTCCATCGCACGCGACTTGCCGATCGCGTGCGTGAGGCGCTGGGTGCCGCCCGCGCCGGGGATCACGCCGAGCTGTGGAAGAGATGGTGAGTACCGCCGTTGGGGAGAAACGGCCTGAAAAGCCCCATGATGAGGCGGGAAGAAAACGGAGGGAAACGCACATTAATCTCGGGCTGGCCGAAGACGGCCGTCGGGGAGGCGAGGATGATGTCGCACCTTCAGGGAGAGGTATCAGCGGAAATGAAGGAGAAGGAGCGCAGGGGAGCCCGCGCACATCATGGCCAACTCGCATCCACCGCCAAGCTGGAACGAAAGAGCGGGTCAGTGGACGTTGCCCTGGGCGAATCCTCGTCCTGCAGCATGTGCAAGACTAGGAAAGAGAGAGAATTTGCCGACATACCGCATACCCGCTCACGGCGGCGACAATCGGCTTCCTGAAAGTGCTCAGCTCGGTCCAATGGGCGAGGAAGTCGCCCTTGTAGACCTCGGCGAACTGCTTGTCCTTCATCTCCTTGATGTCGGCGCCGGCGGCGAACGCCTTGTCCGAGCCGGTGAGGACGACGGCGCCGACCGAGTCGTCGGTAGAGAGGGTGCGGAGGGCGGAGTTGAGCTCATGGAAGAGGGTCGAGTTCAGCGCTGCGGACACAGGGTCAGTGAGCACTGCAAGGATGGGAGAAGAGGAAAAGAAAGCGCACCGTTGAGGGCTTTGGGGCGGTTGAGGGTGATGAGGGAGACGCCCTCGGCAGGCGAGGAGAGCAGGATGGAGGTGTAGTCGCCGGTTGAGCCCGCCTGGGTCGATTGCATCCTTGCGAAGGCGTACGAGGCGTACGAGGGCACGGCACGGCGAGCAGCAGAGGGAGCGGCGGTGCGCAGAGCCGGGAGGAGGAGCATTGTGGGGACGAGGTGGAACGGGTCGGGACGGCAGTAGGAGAGGCTGGACGTGCAGTAGAGGGCGTGTGAGGGTGTGTGAGCTGTTCAGGAGGAAGCAGGCGGTGCGAGAGAAGGAGAGAGCACCCCACCTGGGCCTTCGGAGTGCCGATTAGATCAGGGCGTAGTCGAGTGTAACTCTTCCTTACTCTTGCGCCTCTTTCTCCTCGGCAATCTCCTGCACCTCCTGCGACCGCCCAGCAGCGCACACAGGCTCACTCGGACCTCACTAGCGACTCCGCCGTATTCATCGCCGCCGTTGTCGCCCTTTGTCGACCCGCTCCACCTACTCCTCCGCGACTGACTGTTTCCCGCCGATACAGTCAAGGTGTGCCTGCTTTCCCCAGCTCAGAAGCTTGATCAAGGCCCACTGACACTTTCTTTCAAGCTCGACTGCGCCCCTCGCCGCTGTCGCCGACTTCTCCTCCCCGTCCTCCTGTCCTCCCTCGACCCAGTTCAGCATGGCGATGATCACTCTGGCCGGCTACCCGGCTTCGGGCAAGACCACTCGAGCGCAGGAACTCCTCGCCTACCTCGACAAGCGTTTGCAAGACCCGTCGACTCCACCGCAGTTCGCTCGCCTCAAGCCCGTCCTCATCAACGACGAATCCGTCGGGCTCGCCAAGAGCGTCTACGATGGTGCGCTTTTGTTCTCCTCTTCTTGTGAGTCCGAGCTGACTTCGCCGACCCGGACAGGGTAGACTCTCGCGCCGAGAAACCCGCCCGCGCGTCCCTCTTTTCCGCCGTCCAGCGCAGCCTCAGCAAGGACACGATCGTCGTTGTCGATGCGATGAATTACATCAAGGGCAGTCGGTACCAGATGTACTGCGCGGCGAGGGAGGTGCAGAGCCGGACTTGCACAGTGCGTTTCCCTTTTCTCGCTCTCCTTTCTTTGCTTAAGGGCTCACGTTTTCCTGTTCGCTAGCTCTTCATCGCAACACCACCGCTTAAGTGTAAGCAATGGAACGAGAACCGGACAGGCGACTTGCATTACGCCGAAGCAACGTACGCTTGACTACCCTCCATTCCTTCCCTCCTCTTCCAGCTGACAACACCTCTCCCTACAGGCTCGACAACCTCATTTCTCGCTTCGAAGAGCCGAACGGCGCCGCACGATGGGACGCCCCGCTGATCACGGTAGCGTGCGACGATCCGCCTCTGACGGCTCGACCGGATGGCGAGGCAGGAGAAGGCGCCTTTGGCAGCGAGGCGGCGGCGCGGATATGGCAAGCGATTACGGAAGGCGAGATCAAGCCCGCAAATGTCGCGGTTGCACCTGTGCGTTCCTTCCAGAACTTCCGGCGCGCTCTCCAGCTGACCTTTTCCCTCCGGCAGATCGTCACCTCCTCGACCTCGTACCTCACCCAGCTCGAGAACACCACCTCCCTCCTGATCCGCTCCCTCCTTGCCCAGCAATCCCTCTCCCCCCTCTTCGGCACGACGACGCTCCTCCTCCCCACCTCGCCGAAAGAGACGCGCGTCCAGCTCGAGGTCAACAAGCCTGTCACGATGCCGCAGCTGCAGCGCCTCAAGCGGCAGTTCACGACGCTGAACGCGCGTGCGGGGAGGGAGTTTGGGCAGGAGGCGATCGCGAACATGTTTGCCGAGTACGTGCAGGGGCAGCTGAGGTGAAACGCAGCTGTGCATCAGCTCTCTCCGCTGCTTTCGCTCAGCGATGTGGAGAGTACTGCTAGTTACGACGCTGAACAGAAAGGATGTACAACAGCGCTTCTACACTTCTTCGCCGTCTTCGGGTCTCCATCGGCCTGCCCGCACCTGTTCTTGCCATAGCCGTCTAGAACAGCATGTCACCAAGGAGAAGACCTGCAGAAGTACATGTCAGGACTGTCAAGCATAGGGGAAAGGGGGAACCGAGCCACGCACCGCCGAGCAAGCCGCCGCCGACGGCCATGCCCGTCCCCATCCCGCTCCTGCCGTACATCCCGCCGCGCCCGTACGGTCCGTACCCGTACCCGTACGCGGGCATGCCGATCCCGCTGCCGTAGTACGGCTGCGCGCGGACGTAGGGCCCCGAGGGCGCGGCGTACGCGGGCTGGTAGCGGCCTTGCTGCTGCGCTTGGAGGATCTGGGCACGGCGCTGGAGGTAGGCTTGGTACTGCTTCATCTCCTGTGCAATCGTGAGGTGCCGTCAGTGAGATTCCGAGAGCGGAGTCGGGCAAGGAGTAAAGAAGGAAAAAGACGAGGAAGGGGCGTGAAGAAAACGAGGAAGGAGGGAAAATGACGGCGCAGCGAAACTGTAGACGCACCTCCTCCTGCCGCCTCTTCCTCGCTGCGACCCTCTCCTCGTGCGTGCTCCCGGTAAGCTTGTCCTTCATCTTCCTCCCCAAGCTCCTCTTCTCCGGCTGCTTGCCCTTGCCGTCCTCGCCCGCGTACGCGCCGACGTGCTCGCGCTGGTCCTTCTCGTCGCCCTTGCCGGGCGGGGCGCCCTCGGGCGGTGCGTACGCCTGCGCCAGCTCCTTGGCCTCCTTCGGGTGCGCGGCGAGGTACTCGGGGTCGTCGAGCGGGTGGGTCCAGATGGACCGGGGAGGAGAGGCGTTCGTGTCGACGAAGAAGTAGTGGCCGCTCTTGGACTGCAGTACGGAAAAGGAGGTCTCGTTAGTGAGGGAAGGGGAGAAAAGCCTGGGCTGGGCGTGCTCTTCCGCCTCTCGACGCCTTCGGGGCACTCGCAGTGTCATGTGGAAAGGGTGTACGACCCCGCCAGCCTCGAAGAAAGGGAGAAAGCAAGGCGACTCACGTCAAACTCCCTCCTCCAGCCCTGCGGAAGCGGCCTCTGCTCGTCCATCATGGTCTGCCTGTCCTCCTGCGGGATGACGCTGTCCTGTCCGCCCTCGTCGCTCGTCGTAAAGTCGCTCGCGTTCGAGTCGGTGCGGCGGTGGCGGCCCCCACCTGGAGCCGAGGAGGACGAGGGGACGGCGAGGTGCGACGAGTCCTGCGCCGAGTAGGCCGGCGGGGCATCGTTGTAGGTGCTTTGGTGTGTCATGTTGAGCCTTTCGAGCGGGGTGAATGAATTGGACGAGAGCAAGAGGCGCGGACGAAAGGCGGTGCCGATGACGCGCGAAGTTCGAACGACGACAACGAAGGACAAGGCTGCAAGCGGACAGTGCTGGTTCTGATGCACTTGTAGGAACACTTGTGGCCCTCAGCGATTTTTCCAGCGAGAACTTCGAGACTTTGCTTTCCTCCGGTTTTCTGCTCGTTGACGAGAATTCCCCCTGTTCGAAGCGATGTGAGTCGATGCCATCCACGTCCTCGTCAGCCCTCAAACCTTCCTCCACCCATACGCGCTCACTCTCCTCCCAGCTTCCTCCTCGCCCTCTCCCTCTCCTCGTCCCTCTCCCGTCTCTCGCGCTCCTCCTCCTTCGCCGCGTCCTCCGCATCCTGCTCCGCCGCCCTCTCCGCGTCCAAATCGCGGATCTTGAGTCCCTCGACGCCAGCCAGGTCGGCGTAGTCCGTCTCCGCGGCGGCGGTGAGGGCGGACGGCGCGAGGGACGATGGCACGGCGGGGGCCTTGCCCTTCGTTGCTGTTGCTGCTGAGGCGGGAGAGGGAGCGGAAGAGGGAGCGACAGAGGGCGAAGCAGGCCGGCTGCCCCACCCCGCAAAGCCGCCGCTGAGGAACCCGCCCCCTGCCGGAGAGGGGGACGACGTCCTCTTCCCTGCTGCGGCTGGCGAGCTAGGAGAGGGCGAGAGCGCCTCGCCCGTCGGTCCGAGGGTGCGCCTCAGCCCGCCGAAGAAGCTGCCAAACCCGCCGCCGCCACTACCCGTCGTCGTGGTCGGCGTGCTGCTGCTGCTGCTGCTCGCCCCGCCGGCGGCCGAGACAGAGGAAGCGGACGAGGCGGTGCTCGTCCGGTCGCGGGCGGTGGCGGGAGAGGAAGAGAGGGACGGAGAGGTGGAAGAGAAGGCGGACTGGCGCTGAGGCGGCGAGGACAGGACGGGCGAGGAAGGAACGGGCACGGTCGCAGCCGCGGCCGTGCTGAGCGGCTTCAGCCCAGGCGCGACTGCCCCGTGTGCCGTTCCCGCACCCGCCACTGCCGCTGCCGGAGAAGGCGACGACGACCGGGCGTTGAAGAACCCGCCGCTCTTCGCTCGAGCGCTGCCGAGCAGGCTGCCCAGCCCGGTCGCGAGCTGCGCCGCGCCCGTCTTGGCGACGTCGACGCCGGCGAAGAAGGTCGTGCCAACCGTCGGCGTCGGCGGGGCGGTCGCGCTCGTCCCGGCGCCTGCACTTCCGGATGCAGCTCCTTCTCCCGCTCCTAGACCGGCGCTCAGAGCGGGCGTCGAAGCGCCCGACGCGGGCGCGCCCGCTCCCTCGCCGCTCCCCTCGCCATCGACGTTCCCCTGCCCCCTCATACCCGCGAACCACTCCCCGCCAACGCTCAGCCCCCTGCTCAACCTCTCCCTCGCCGGCTTCCCGAGCGCATTGAGCTGCGTCAAGTCGAGCTTGCCCATCTGGCCGGGGAGCTGCGAGAGCTGCTGCTGGAGGTGCGCCGGGAGCTGGAGCTGCGACAGCTGCGAGAGGTTGAGGTGCTGGAGCGGGAGCGCGTCGTGCAGGCCGTGGACGAGGCGGATGCCAACGTCTTCGAGGGCATTGGTGCGGCCTTCCATCGGGTGTCTGGCAGGAGATAAGCGAGTCAGTATCGAGGGAGGAGGGAAGACCGGAAAGCAACAAAAGGGAGGGAGGAAAAGACGCACTTGGGCTCGACCAGGTCGAAGATAACCTCGTCCGTGTTGCGGTCCCAGAGCTCGTACGCCGTCGTGTGCTTGAACGCGTTGATGAACGACTCGTTGAACGACGACGGGTTGTACGACTCGAGCTCTGTGCGCGCGGGAGTTCCCAACGTACATTAGTCAGCCTCTTCGCGCAAAGAGGCTGTGGTGAAAAGAAAGGCAGGGGAAACAAGGCGCACCTGGTGCGCTGAGCAGCATCTCGGCCCTCTCGCCCCTCTCCCTGCCCAAAAACTCGCCAAACTTGACGCACGCCAGCAAGCTGCACACGTACTCCTCAAACTTGGCGCGGAGGAAGTCGTCGCTGCCGACAAAGCCCTGGCCGACGGGCCGGTCCGGGTCCGAGGGGTTGTACGACTGGTCGACGAGCGTCACGAGCTCGTCCATCCACTTGCGGTCCGCGGCCGTGAGCGTCACGAGCGGCGTGAGCTTGGGGTTGAGGATTTCGACCGTCGCGGTGTCGATCTGCGGTCGAGCAAGCAGGTCAGCGTCGCCCGAACTTGGGGCCGTCACACCTCGCCGCAGCCTGCTGCCAAGCTGGACGAAGCGAGCGTGGCCCGGAAAGAAGGCGGACGCACGTTGACAATCACGTCGATGTGGCAGTCGCGCTGTTGTTGGAAGATGCTGTTGGTCGTGCCGACGAGGAAGGACCGCGTCTTGAGCAGGTCGATCTGCTGCAGGGGCAGGTACGGCTGGAAGAACGAGTTCTGCGAGCGGACAGGAAAGAGCTGGTCAGATACTCCGCTCCACGCCCGCAACGAGCTTCGACTCCCAGAAAGGAGGAGAACAGCCGGAGACGGGGGAAGGGAAAGCGTCCAACGCACCCGCCCAAAGATGTCCAGCGGCAGGCCCAAATACCGGATCAAGCTCCGCCGGTCGCTCGTCCGCAGGCTCGTCGGGCGCACTATTCGCTGCGCGCGCGTGTCGAGCTGCGGCGAGGCGGCGTCGCGCAGGTTGGTGAGGAGGGCTGGTTGGATCCGGAGAGGCGGGTCAGCTTGCGGGAGGGAAGGGGGTCAGAGAGGGGGAGGGGAGGCGAGGACGAACCGGGTATCAGGGCGACGAGCGAGTACTGGAAGTTGCAGAGTTGCTCGACCGGGGTGGAGGCGGCGAAGAACATGACCTAGACAGGGATGGCAAGGTCGGTGGAGGAACGAGGGGAAGAGCAGAGGCAACCGGACCACGTACTCGTCGTTGGAGCATGATGAGCTTGAGAAGCATGAGGGTCTTGAAGCGGAAGCGGCGAACGAGTTGTCGCAGGGAGGTGCCTGCGAACGAGATGGGTGAGCTGGATGGAGCCTTCGAGGACGAACATGCACGTCTCCCTTGCCCATAGAGCGGCGAAGGAAGACGAGAAGGAAGTCTCGAAGACGCACCCATGTACATCCCGCCGTCTCCTCCCTCTCCCTCTTCCGGGTCCATCTCGACGCTGTCCCTCCCCTCCTTCTCCTCCTCGACCTGGACCGCCTTCTCCTTCTCCTTGCCCTTGACGCCCTCGGCAAACTCGCTCTTGATCGGCGAGCTGCCGGGCGAGGGCGTGAGCGCCGGCTCGAACGACTGGTACAGGTCGACGAGGATCGACTTGTCGTCAAAGTCGCGCTGGGCGAAGAAGGACCGGGTGATGACGCCGAGCTTGTCGCGGAGGCCGCCGAATATGGGCTGTGATAAGACAGACTTCCTCAATCAGTCTTTGTCCCACTCGAGAATGGGGGAAAGGAGAGAAAGCAGGACGGCAGGAGCCTGCACGCACCTTGTTGGCGAGCACAACGATCGCCTTCTGCACGGTCGACCGCGTGACGTCCTTGCCCTTGTTGATGAGCTCGTCGGCGGGGATCTGTCGGTTGCACGAGATGCCAAAGATGGTCTGCGGCAGGCCGCCCGAGACGGAGGGGAGGAGCAGGTGGAAGTAGGAGTAGTCTTCTTCGCGCTGTGTGACCGAAGCACGCCCGCAGCATTCTGTCAGCGTGCTTCTGTAGAGCGGCAGAAAGGCAAGGGAAGGCGACGCACAGCGTGGGCGCCGTCGGGGAGGGCGAGAAAGGGCAGGTTCTTGGTCAACTCGTCGTCGTCCATGAGCTTCTTCGGGTAGGCAAACTCGACGTTGGGCCCGAGGGCGTGGTGGAATCCGACGCAGAGGACGCCCCAGACCTTTGCACCTGCGGGGGCGGACCCACCGCCAGCGGACGAGGAGGCGGAGGAAGGAGTGCGTTGCATGGCTGACGAGGCCGAGGGCGGGGAGGGGGTGGTGAGGAAGGCGGTGGTGGACTGGGTCGAGGAGAGGGGAGCGGCAGAGGGAGCGGGTGGGAACGAGGTGGGCGAGGGCAGTTGGCGGTCGTCGGAAGTGGGAAGAGGGGAAGCGGGGCGGGGGGCTGCCCCTCCCTCGTCTTCCTCGTGCTCTGGCGGAGTGGCAGTGCGGTGCGTTGGTTCTGTGGGCTGATCGAGGTCGACGTCGTCCAGGTCGTCGTCTGCTGGACGTGGTGGTGGTAGTGATGAGGCGGGTGAAGGCGAGGAGGCGCGAGGGGGACTGGCAGAACGAGCGGGCGCAGGAGGGTCGGCTGGCGGGGTAGGCGGTGGTTCAGATGCCATTGTGTGCGCAGTACGAGCAGAGAGAAGCAGGACGAGGGCCTGGACGAGGCGAACGAGCGTTTCCGATCGCCTCGTCTGGTCGAGCACCTCCTTCTCAGCCTTCTTTCACCCACCACAGCACTCATTCTGTCCCTTACAGCCACTCAACCACGCTCAAATGCTCCGATGACCCAGTCCACCTCATCCGCCTCCTCCCCCTCGCTCCCGCTCCCCGTCTCCTTGTCCGCCTCTTCTGCCGCCCACCGCCCCTTCCGCTCCGCCGTACATCGAGCCAACGCTCACTCCCTCTTCTCAGGCTACTCCATCACCTCCGACTCCCGCCTCGCCTTCCTCACCCAGCGCGCAAGGACCACCAACCTCGCAGTCCTCCTCCTCGCTGGCATCGCCGCAGTCTCCCTCCTGGTCAACCTCCGCCTCTGGCTCGGTGACGATGTGAGCACTCGTTCTCCCCACTGGGCATCCCAAACAAGCTCACGCTCTCCTTGCCGAAAACAGGTCTTCCGACGACAAGAAGACTACGCCTCGCTCGTCCCCCAGTCCATCCGCGGCACCCTCCAGTCCCCGCATGGCCACCTCAAGCACCTCGTCATGGTCCCCGGGCACGCCATCTGGCAAGGCTGCGACGCGACGCGCGCGCTCGAGGACCACGACTGGATCCTCGAGCCGATGCAAAAGGGCGGCATGGTCAAGACCTACCTCAAGCACATCGTCAAGGGCGCAGAGATTGCCGTGAGGGACCCCGAGGCGCTGCTCATTTACTCTGGGTGCGTTTTCTCTTTGCCTCTTCGCTTTTACCTCGCCTCCCTAACCTTTTCGCCCCTTTCTCCCGCCCTTGCCCCCCTTCTCTCTGGTGTACACCTCTCTCTTGCGCCTCGCTTCCCCCGTCGCAGCGGCCAAACCCGCCCACATGCTTCCCTCACCGAAGGCCTCTCTTATGCCCGCCTCGCCCAAGCGGGCAACCTCTACTCGCAGTTCATGACGGACGCAGAGCGGTCACTCACCGCAGGCGGGGACGAGTTCGACAGGGTGACAACGGAGGATGTGCGTCCCCGAGTCCTTCTCCCCTTTTCCCTCGTCCGCTGGCGTCGTTCAGCAAGTCAAGTCGGTGACTGACCTTCTCTTCTCCGCTTCCAGTTCGCCATGGACTCGATGGAGAACGTCCTCTTTTCGATCGCGCGCTTCAAGGAGTTCACCGGCAACTACCCGACCTTCAGTCCGTTCCCTCCCCTTTCCGCCCTCTTTCCCCCTCTCCCTGCTGACTCTCCCTTCCCTCCCTGCCCTGCTCTCACTTCCCTCATTTCCCCTCTCCCCGTCAACCTCCTCGCGCAGTTACCGTCGTCGGCTACGGCATGAAGCGGCGGCGGTACGAGGACGTGCACCGCGCCTCGGTGCGCTGGCCCGCGAGCGCGTTCAAGTACATCGGGATCGACAACGAGGGCGAGACGGCCGGCGACTACGAGGGCGAGGTGCATTGCCCCCTCTCTTCCTCGTCGCTCTTCCGCCCCACTGCTCGACCCTTCTGCAGTACTGGGGAAGTGGCTGTCCGAGAGAGGACTGTTGCTGACACTTCCTGGGGTGCTCGCAGCGCAAGTACGGCCTCGAGCCTTTCCTCCGCGACACCTACGGCTGCCACGGCCAGCTCCTCGCCAAGCGGCGGAAACGGAACCCGTTCCGGCGGTTCCACAGCTACCACTCCTCCGGTGCGTGTCCTCAGTCTCTGCTCGAGCCCGCTCGCGCTGGCGTCTGTTTCCCTCCTGGATTGGGAGGGAGCAGGCGTCCCCCATTCAAGACGGGCATCGAGCTGGCTGACACTCGCTTCTCCGGTTTCTGCAGCCCCCGAGCTCGCCCGCCTGCTCGAGTACTGCCCGAGCAACAACGCCGTCTTCCCCTACCCTCTCCCATGGGACTAGACGCCGCCTCTCTTCCCTGCCCCTCCCCTTCTCCGCCTTCACGCCCAGTCTTACGAGCCCTTACACCCTGCATCCGCCCCCCGGCGGCGAGTCACACCCTCGCGATACCCCCATCTTATGTCGTTCTGTCCTCCGTCCCGCTCGCATTCACCTTTCCTTTTTTCTGGGCTTCTCCTCGCGCAGGGTCGTGAAGAGCAGCGGTCTGTCTTGTCATCCAGTAGAGCTTTCCGCGCGTACCACTCTCATGCAGCGGAGTGAGAGAGAGGGCAAAACGAGAGTTGCAGGGGTGTTCGAGAAGAGCAAATACGGGCACCGAAAGAAAAGCCAAGCGCGCTCCGTCCTTCACCTCGACGAGTCCTCCCGATTTCAAGCGGTTCCTGCGAGACGAAAGACGGGTCAGTGGAAGCAGTGAGTGAGTACGTGAGAGAGGGGACGCACCTCGACTGCCGTCAGGCTCCTCAGAGCAGGGCAAACCCGGCCCTGCCGTCCGTGTGCCTCAAGACGATGACGACCTCGTCCCGCACCTCGCCGTCCTGGTCCGGGGTCGAGGCGGGCAGCACCCTCGCGCGCGCGTGTCCGCGGTCTTGCGCCTCATCGTCAGCGTCCGCGTTCGCGTTAGCAGGGTACTTGAGCCAGGCGGATGCGCAGCCCTGCGGTTCCCACCCGGCGCCTACGCTCGCCTCAAGCGGTCCCTCCCCCCGCTCCTTGTCTTCCTCGGCGATGTAGACTCGGCCCGCGCCGTCCAGTTCGAACGCGATGCCGCACACGGTCGCGGCCTTGACCTTGGCCGGGAGGGCGGCGATGAAAGCGGAGAAGGAGACGGGTGCGAGGACCGTCGGGACCGAGGCGCCGGACGAGGTGGTCGAGAAAGACGTAATGAGGTAGAGGCGCTGCAGGGACTCGAGCGACGGGAGAGAGTCGAGGAGAGTAGGCAAGGTCTCGCCGAGGTGCTGCGGGGTGCAGTACGTGATGGTGAGGCGCTCGAGAGAGGTCGCCACGTCTTGAACCGTGAGGGCAAGCGCGTTTTCGCGCAGGCTGAGGGAGAGGCCGTTGATGATGTGCAGCTCTCGAAGGCGGGAGAGGGAGGTGCCAGCGCGAACGGCGGCAAAGACGTGGTCGTCGAGGTAGCCAACAACGAGGCGGTCCAGAGACGGCTTTGAGGAGCATTCGAAGGCGCAAGGGGGAAGGACCCTCGGAGCGGCGGGGTCGCGGGATTTGCAGGGAAGGGAGAGCGTCTCGAGGTTCGTGAAAGAAGTGAGGGCTCGTGCGAGGCTTTCCTGATCCCCACTGGTCGGCGAAGGAAGAACCAGGTGGACGAACAAGCGCCGGAGTGTGACAGCGCAGGGCATGTCCGCCAGCGCGACGAGAAAAGGGAGGTCGACGGCAACCGCGCCCAGGATAAGGATGAGCAGGTTGGGAAGAGGCAAAACGAGCTTAGCGATCGCAGGGAGTGGAGTGCAGACACTGCCTCGCTTGACGAAGAATCGAAGGCGACGGATGCGATGGAGCGGCGCGACTGCGACGAACCGGTCGAGAGTCTGTGCCGCTGCGGGCAGGGTGGAGTCCTTCCAGGCAAAATCGAGGCCGTCCTCGAGCCAGTTCTTGCAGACGAGGGCGACGGCGAGACCGTTCGAGTGGACGTCGCTGGGGTCGAGCACCAGGCGGAGTTGGTCGAGGACGAGGCGGACGACGTCGAGCGGAACGTGCGGGAACATGTCACCGGTGCAGAAGACGTCCTGTGTATGCAGCTGAGAATCAGCAGGCGCTTCATCGCGGTTGTGCGGGCGAGATCGGGCGCACCTGAACGAGGGACCGGCAGAGCAGAAGAAGAGAAGAGAGAGAGCTCGAGGGAGACCAGCGAGTGTGTAGGGTAGGTTAGAGAGTGTGTACGGTGGGGTCAAGCGAGTCCAAAGCGGATAAGCGAGGGTGGTGAACGAGAAAGAGCCTCTTCGTCCTCGTCGACCCCCACTCGACCAACTTTGGGCTCTGCGCTCACTCGCTGCTTCTCTCCTGCGGCGCAAGACCGTCTACAGCACAGACAGCTGGAGTACGACAACCTAGGTCAGCTCATCCCGCCTCTCCCGCCGCGTGTGGGCTCACCTTCTTTCTCCCAGGTCTCCCACCTCCCGGTTTCGCTCCCGCAAGACCATGTGCGGCATCGTCTTCGGCATCCGCTCGAGCGCCTCCTACCGCGCCTCGGGCTACCCCTCCTCCCTCTCCGCCGCCGCCTCGCCCGCTGGCTCTGCCGGGTCTGCGCCCTCGCCGGACGCCCTCGACCCGCTTGGGCTGGGAGACCACCAAGACCCGGACTTTGGCATGAGCTTCCCGGACGGGACCAAGCCCGAGAGCTACCTCGACGCGAACGAGACGTGGGAGGGGCTAGTGCAGGCGGTCGCCGGACGAGGTTCGTTTTCTCTCCCCCGATTTCCTCTCCTGCCTCGCCTAACTCTGCTTCTTCCCCAGGACCCGACGCTCAGAACACCTTGATCAAGCATGTCCATCCGACGAAGCGCTTCCACTTCGAACTCCGCTTCCACGCTTCGATCCTGCACATGCGCGGCGACGGCCTCACCCTTCAACCGTTCGTGGCGGACAACGGCGACGTCTTCCTGTGGAACGGCGAGGTCTTTGACGGTCTCGACGTGCGCCAGTCTCCTTGAACCGCCTCTTTTCTTCAACTCATCTCTGTGTTTCCGCAGGTCTCGCCGTCAGAAAACGACGGCCAGAAGCTCTTCGACCAAATCCAGTCCTACGGTCCCTCCTCCTTCTTCGCCGCCATCCGCAACGTTGAGGGCCCCTACGCCTTCGTCTACTACCAAGCCTCGACCGAGCGCATCTACTTCGCCCGCGACCCGCTCGGCCGGCGGTCGCTCTTGCTTCACCCGCCCACGCCGCAGAGCGCGTACTTCCTCCTCTCGTCCTGCGCGCCGGGCAAGGACTACCCATTGCAGGAGTGGGAAGAGGTGACATGCGATGCGGTGCACTGCTACCACCTGCTTGACTTAAAGGGCAAGTCGTGGTCGGTACGTCTTTGTCCAACGCTTCTCCCTATGCAATTCAGACTGACCCTCGTCCTTGTGCAGGTCGACGGCAAGCGAGGCCTTTCTTCCTATCCACGGTACCCTCGCTCGCTCGGCCTATCCGAAGACATCCTCGTCCGTCCTCCTCCTTCATCCCCCCTGTATCTCAGCTGACCCTCTTGTCTGCAGATTTACCCCTTCGACCGCCTCGTCACGTCGCTCCCGAAGGCGGGCAGCCTCCTCCCCATGGCCCGCTCCCTCCCGCCTCAACCGGTCCACACCTCTCAATTCGCCCTTCTCCTTCAATCCTTCCTCTCCGAGCTCGAAAAGGCCGTCCGCGCGCGCGTCGCGACCGTCCCGGCCATCTCGCCTCCTCCCGACGCGCGCATCGCCGTCCTCTTCAGCGGCGGGCTGGACTGCACCACCATCGCGGCCGTGGTGGACCGAGTCCTGCCCGAGGCGGAGGCGATCGACCTCATCAACGTCGCCTTTGAGAATCCGAGGAAGCTCAAGGCGAAGGAGGAGGGCGGAGCGGGGGGAGCAAAGAAGGGGAAGAAGGGGAAGGGGAAAGGCAAGGCGGTCGAGGGGGAGGAGCCGGACGAGGAGATGCTCGACATTGCCGCTTCCTCGGCCCCCTCTCCCGCCGAACCCAAGCTCGAAGACCCGGTCGAGCTCGACTCCTCCCCGTCTTCCGCCGCCGACGAGCCCATGTCCCTCGACGCCTCTTCCGTCGATCCTCCTCCCTCTTCCGATCCCGCCCCGCTGCCTTCTTCCTCGATGTACGATGTCCCCGACCGTCTGACGGCGCGATCAAGCTGGGAGGAGCTCAAGCGGTTGCGGCCGAAGCGGCGGTGGAATCTCGTGGAGGTCGACGTGCCGTACGAGGAGATGCTCGAGCACCGGCAGGCGGTCATTGACCTCATGAAGCCGCAAAACACCGTCATGGACCTCGTACGTCCGAATTCAAGTCTACTGGAAGCGTCGCTAACAGCTTTCTTTGCAGAGCATCGCCATCGCCTTCTGGTTTGCCGCCCGCGGAAAAGGCCACCTCTCGCAGTTTTCCTCCACCTCGTCGTCCGATGCCCCGCCTACAGGACCGCCTACGCCGTACCACTCCCGCGCCCGCGTGCTGCTCAGCGGACTCGGCGCGGACGAGCTCCTCGGCGGCTACGCCCGACACCGGCGGGCCTTCCACCAGCCCCTTCCTCCCCCTCCTCCAACTGCCTCCCCGCCTACTCCGGGCATCAAACTCCCGACCCTCGCGAACCTCGCCCTGTCCTCCACCCCGCCGAAACCGACCGTGCCGCTCCCTCCTCCCGCCTCTTCCTCCGCCTCCATTTCCCCGAACCCTCCCTCTCCATCCCAGCCTCCGCCGCAGAACTGGCCGGCCCTCATCTCCGAGCTGCAGCTTGACCTCGACCGCCTCCCGACGCGCAACCTCGGGCGCGACGACCGCATCGTCTCGGCGCACGGCAAGGAGGCGCGGTACCCGTTCCTCGCCGGCCACGTCGTCGCATTCCTCGCGCGCCAGCCGGTGTGGTACAAGGCCGACTACCGCTTTCCTGAGGGCAGCGGCGACAAGCTGTTGCTCAGGCAACTGGCGAAGAAGCTCGGGTTGACCCAGGCTGCCGGCCTCAGGAAACGGGCGGCCCATTTCGGGTCGGGGACCGCCAAGATGGCGCTCGACTCGGGGAGATCGAAGGGCACGGATTTGCTGGAGTAGAGTGCCGAGACGTTCAGGTTGGTGCGGGAGCCAGCTTTCGTCATCTGCCATAGACTCCCTCTCCCACCCCTTTCAAGCTGAGTACGGAAAGCAGTCGCAATGCACGGGCCAGTAACGAGCGTGAGGGTGTGATGCGTAACGAAGTGGAAGGAGAAAGTACAGCAAGGGGGAAAGAACGAAAGATTGACGGACAGAACTGATAACGTGAAGAAGGAAACTGGACAAGAGATGCGAGATGGGGGAACTGTCGTCTACTCGTCGTCGTGGTCCTCCCGCGGCACCTCGTCAGGGAGGACGAAGACGCGTTTGGCGAGCGGGCTGCCCACCTTCGGGGCGTACAGCAGGCTCTTCCGGCGAGCGCGCTCGATCGAGGCGGCGATGGAGGCTTTGACTGCGAGTGAAAGTAAAGTGAGCTGAGTGGGAGCAGGAAAGAAGGGGGAGAACGCACGGGCATTGTCCGCCATGGAAGCGTTCGCGGACTGGTTGAGAGCGGCCAGCGCTTTCGGCTCCATCGAGCGACGACGCTGCACGCAACGAGGAGATTTAGCAATGCGTTACAGGAGGAAGTGCAAGAGGGAGAGAAACGCACCTTATTCGGCCCCATCCCCTTCCCATCCGGCCCGGTCGACAGCCCCAATGCCGCCTGCGCCATCGCGCCCACCTCCCGCTTCTCGCCCGTCCGCTTGCGGTCCAACCCGGCCTTGGCCGCGCGGTTCTCCTTCTCGCCCTCGACGTCCTCGACGCGGAAGGGCGCCTCGTCGACGCGCTGGCCGAGCTCGGCGCAGCGCACGACCCAGGCGATGCCGACGAGTGAAGGGCGGGCAGACGGCGGGAGGGTGCGGTAGAACTGGAGGGTCGACGGGCGGCCGGACTTGTAGATGATGTGGGTTGTCACGGAAGAAGGGCGGACGGTGACCTGGACGGAAAAGTCGAATGAGTTCTCGTACGTGGAAGACGAGCAAGCGAGACAACGTACCCTCGCTCCAAGCCCCTTGAGCATGTCGATGAAGATCATCCCCGAGTCGTCTCCCTCCGCCGTCCTCACGTCCACGAAAGCCACGACGCCCTGCAGCGCCGCCGACCTCGTCCCGCTGCCTTCTCCGCGCGCGAACGCCGCTGCTCCCTCGGCAATGAGCGACGAGTCGAGCGACATGGAGGCGTTGCCGGCGAAGGAGGAAGAGGACGGCACGACGGAAGAACGGCGGCGGGTAGGAAGGGTCGGGCAGGAGGACGAGGCGATAGAGGCGGTCGAGACGTCGCCAGTGCCACCGACGAAGGAAGCGTCGCCCCGCTGCTTCGCCGTGCTGACGATCCCGCTCGCAGCCCTGGCCGCGATGCTGCTCCTCCGCCTCGCCGCCGACGCCCCTCCCGCAATGGGCTGAGCGGGAGCAGGAGGCGCACCGGCCGAGACGCGGCGCGGCAAGCTCTTCCTCCTCTCAGCCGTCCCCGTCGAGCCCGACTCGGCCGGCGGCGCGATCGGGACCTCGTAGTCCCTCGACGCGGACGAAGAAGATGTGGCAGGCTGAGCCGGCGCCGGCACGCCCTCGGCCGACGTCCTCCGGCTCGCGGGCATCTGCAAACGGCTGAGCATGCTCTGCAGGTTGGCGAGCCGGCGCGCCGTCTCCTCCGACTTGGTCGAGGTGACGGTCGAGGTGGACGCGGTCGAGGCGGTGGAGAGGTCCGCGGCAGCGGCGGCGGCGGCGGTGTCGTCCGCCATCGTCGCATCCTCGGCAACGGGAGCGGGAGAACCGACCCGCACGGCCGCGCGAGGGAGCCGGCTGGTCGTCCCGCTCGGCGCCGGGATCGCGGTCGGGCGGGCTGAGCTGCTCAACGTCGTCGAGGAGCGGAGCGACCGCGAGAGGGTGCTCGAGCCCGTAAGGCTGGGCGGGAGGATGCGGTTCGTGGGCTCGGTGGCGGGAACGGCGCTGGCAAGGGGAGCGGCGGTCGAGGCGGAGAGGTTGGGGAGGGGCTGGCTGCGGGGCAGCTTCGAAAGGGAGGGAACGGGGACGGAAGTGAGGTCGGGGAGAGGGAAGGTACGGCCGGTCGAGCGCTGCATGGCGGAAGAGGCGGGCTGAGGGCGGGAAGAAAGGCTACTCGAGGCCGGGCCGGCCTGGACCTGCGCCCGCATGCTCGCTGACGAAGGGAGCTTCTTCTTCGGCGGCGGGCTACGGAGTAGGCCGGCCTGCGGGCGAGAGGCAGGGATCGCGGCGGCGATGGGTGCGGGACCGGCGAGGGGTGCGGCAACTGGAGACGGAGCGGACAAGGCCGGCCGCTTTGCCTTCTTCCTCGGGCTGAGGAAGTCAAGCTCGTCCTCGTCCTCCGAGGAAGAGTCGACCTCGTCGAGCTTGCGGCGGACGGTGCCGGTCGTGGCGCCCGAAGCGGCGCCGGTCCGGCCCGTTAGGGTACGAGGCGAAAGGGCGCCGCGGAGGGGCGACGAGGGCGGGATGAGGAAGGCGGCGCCAGTGGCGTCGACGTCCATCGCCATGTTCTCGTTGGCCGGGACGGCGAGGTGAGCGCGAGAAGGCGACCGAGGCGGGGCGGAGACGGTGCGCTTCCTCGGCGAGGTGAGGTCGAACGGGTTGGTGCTGGCAGACGATGCGCGGCGCTGGAATTCGTCCTCGACGGCCATGCGCTGGTCATTCTCGCCGTCGACATCCTCCTTCAGCTCGCTGAGCGCGCTCAGCTGACGCCGCCTTCCCTCGACCGCCTGCACCGACGGCATCGGCCTCACAACCCGCTGCTGCTCCTGCCTCGTCGCCGGCTCCGAGCCCCTCATGGCGCTGACGGCAAAGTCGAACGTCGGCCTGACGAACGCCGTCGAGAACGGGTCGCTCGACGACGCCGCGTTGCCAACAATGGGCCCGGCGGCCGAGGACGACAGCGACGACTTGGACGGGCTCCGTCCCGGCACGGGCGGTCCGACGCGGACGACGCCCATGCCCGTCATCTGTCCCGCCTCGGCCCTGCTGAGCCTGCCGCGGCGCGGAGGGGACTTGACGGCCTCGGTGGTGGGGAAGTTGGATGAAGAAGAAGAGGTCGAGGTCGAGGTGCCGTTCGAGGCGGCGAGGACGCGGCGGGTGCGGGTGCTGGTCGGAGCGTCAGCTGCGGACTTGGCGGGGAGGGATGGGCGTGCAAAGGAGGAGGAAGTGCGCGAGCGGGAGAGAGTGGACGAGGTCGAGGACGAGGCGATGCTACTCGAGGTGCGCGAGCGGGGCAGGCTGGGGGCCTTGAGAGTCGCCTCACGTCCAGTGAGGCCCTGCGGTGCTGTTGGCTGTCCCTCGTTGCCAGCAAGACCCGCCAGACCGAGCGACTTGCGGCTCATGCTTCGAGTGGTCGGAAACGGAGTCGCGCTGGACGAGGGCGCAGACGGGCGGGAGGACGCCATGTCGAGTGCTGCTGGAAATGTAGGAGCACCGTACTGCGCTTGTGCGGGCGTGTGAAGCGGGTGGGCGAGACGACGACGACGAGGGTTGAATGAAGGGGAAGAAGAGCGAGGGGCGGGTCGAACGGGTTGGCGGGGCTGGAGGGTGCTCTAAGGCTGTTGAGGGGACCGTCCAAGCAAGTCAAGGGAGAAGAGCAGGGTGAGACGGAGAGCAAGCGAGATCGTCCTCCTCGCCCTCACCGACAACAAGGAAAAACAACCTCGTCGAGCAGGCCGTGCGATGCTCCTTATACGCACCGCACGCTCAATTTGAGCACTCTTGAGGCGCCGTCTCGCAGAGAAGCGGTGGCGCTTTTTCCTCGCGGTCTTTTCCTCGCCTTTTCCTCGCTTCTCCGTCGACGAGAGCCGGACTAAAGCAAACTCTGGCGGTGCAGTACCGCTACAAGCGGCTCCTCCGCTCCTCCTCCTCTCGATGGTGGCCTCGTCACTCCTTGCTCATCGACGTCTTCTCGAGCAGCCTGCGAAGGATCTCGGGGCCGCCCTCGATCTCGTGCGCACCGGCGAGGACGCGCTTGAAGGCCGCGGTGGACTTGACGGCGTTCTGCCGGGAGGGGAGAGAAAGGGGGGGGGGGTGAGCAAAGAAAGGGAGGGGAAAGAGAGGCAAAGGCGCACCCAGTGCTGCGCGGCGTACGCGAGCGCGGCGTGCTGGATGTCGTCGAACTGGTAGGACATGGTCGAGACGAGCTCGTAGAGGATCTGCAGAGAGGAGATCAGTCGTCGGTAAGAAGGGGAGCAATAGGAAGAAAAGAGCCGTACGTTCTCGTCGTTGAATCCCTTCACGATCGCCTGCTTCGCCAGCTCCTTCAGCTCGGGCAGGTCGATCTTGTCGGCGAGGCGGTAGACCATGTGGAGGCTGGCCGGCTCGACGACGTCGCCGCCCTTGCTCGACTTCTCAAGCAGGTAAACGCGGCGCGAAGACGGCATCGGGTCGAGGCCGCCCTTCTCGAGCGCGACGGTGAAGTTGGAAGCGGGCGGGTGGAAGGTGACCGTGTTGCTGTAGAGGTAGTAGAGCATGGCGCGGTAGGTGATGTAGCTGAGGAAAGTCGACTTAGTAAGTGGATGGGGGAAAAGGGGAAAGGGAAAGGGAAGAAACACACCCGAAGTCGAAAACCTCGATGGTGCTCTCGCCCTTCGACGAGTCGTCCTTCATGGACGTCCCTGGCCTCGACGCGGGACCATGATCGGCGAGCCAGGTCTCCGGCAACCACTCGAGCGAGTCGTCGTCGTCGGACCAGGCAGAAGCGGACTTTGATTTCTTGCCAGTGTCCGACGAGCCGGAGGAGGGACTCTCGACGCTCTCCTTATAGCCGGAGGAGAATACTGCGGGGGTGCAAGGTCAATGCGCTCAGGAGGACAGAGGGAGAAAGCGACGCACGGGAACGGAAGTAGGTGGACTGCGCCTCCAGTACATTCGCCAGCACACGGACCTCGCGGCCGTGTTCGTGCTCGAGGAAACGAAAGGTGATGCTCAATGGCGGACTTGTGAAGAGGGAGGCGGCCAGGTGGTGCAGCTTCCTCGCAGCGCTGTCGGCGGCGGAAGCGGAGACGTCCGAAGGAGAGGAAACGTTCAGCGTGCAGGTTACGATGAAAGCGTTCTGCGATGGCAGAAAGCATGAGTTCCGCTTCTGCGAGCGACAGTGCAATCGGAGAGTGCCTCGTCAATGAGGGTCGGATAGTCGAAGTAGGCAGAACACTTGAACTTGCGTTGCCAGCCCCAGTCCGGTTCGGCGTCAGACCAGTGGGTGCGTGTGGTCTCTGTAGGAGAAGACGGGCGAGGTCGGATTGGGCGCCCAGGGACAAACTGGCAGATAGAGAAGGAGCAAAACACACCGATTTCGGTCGCCAAGACGGAACCGTTGAGCCGAACGACCTGCAGCAAAGTGAGATTAGCCACGAAGACACATCAAACAGAAAGAAAATGGTGACCTGCCTGTACACGCAGCTTGACGACCGCATCGCGCGCCCAACGGATTGAGCCCTTGAACTCCACTGGCATCGGCTCAGCACAGAGGTACACGCCGACCCAGTCCCCCTCGTTCTGCTCGTCCGGACCGCAGAGCTGGGGACGGCGAGACAGGGCAGTAAACGGCAAAGTGTGCTTGAGCGAGGGGGAAGCGTACCCGAATGAAGAGCGACCATTGATCGCCGGCGAACTTCGGCGACTACGGAAGCACGCCCGTTAGTCCCGAACACAGTATTGCCGCCACTGAAGGGACGAGACGCACGCGGCGAATGGTAGATTTCTTCGGCTCCTCCTTCGTTCCGAACAGCTCACGGAGCTTGTCGACCTTCCACTTGACGGTGGACTGCCGCAACAGGTTGAGTAAGTCCTTGCGTTCGATGTACGATGTGCGCGGGAAAGGCTCACCTTGCTCGAGTACTCGACCTCCATCGCGGGCGGAAGTCGGCCAAGGAGAGCGCTTGAAGGAGGGCGTGGGGCGGGACAGGACAGGAGTGGCGACTTGCAGAAGCGAGAGAGGTCTGAAGCGCTTCTTTGAGCTAGAGAGAGCAGAGAAGCGACGAGCGAGTGAAGCAGAGGAGGGAGAGAAGCGAGACGGTGAGGAAGAGAGGGAGCGAGACGGCAACAACGCTTCGAACGAGGCTGGAGAGTGCCCAGAAGCGCGTAGGTGTCTGCCTCGTCCCACCCAGCACCGCTTGACTGGCTTCTGTAGGCTATGAGGGTCTGACCACCTCGTTGCCGTCCTCGCCTTCCTCCACCTCACCTCTCGCCACTTCCTCCCGCTCCTGGAGTGATCGTCTGCGTCCGCACTGTCTTTCCGTACCGCTTGCTCCCCGTCCACTACGCCCCTATCCCTCTCGAGGCCTTCCCTCCGCCCCCACCTGCCCCGATCCAACCTCATCTGGACGCCTTCTCCGGCGCTCGCGTCGCGCTCTGCAACCTCAGCAGCTCGCCAGTACTCTTGAGAGTCCGTTCGGTCCTTCTGCTCTTCAAGTCGAAAACCGTTCGAGGCGGGAGTGTCGGGAGCCGAACAGGACGGCGATGGGAACGAAGGCGGGTGAGCGAAACGAGCGTGCCCCGGTGCAGAAGCGGTGAGACAGTCGACCGGCGGATTAGACAGCGGCAGGAGAAGCGAGAGCGGTGTAGGCGAGGGAGAGATGGCGCGGGGAGGGATCGCCGGGTGGAGACGACGAGGTCGATGAGGACTGCACCCGCTGCGGCGGTTCAAGCGGGTGACTGGCGGGTGAAATGGAGCAGTTCTGAGCAGTTGCTCGGACCAGAAAAGTGGCAGAGGGAGCGAGGAGGGCAGGGTGAAGGCTGAGCTCGCCTGGAGCGGGCCCAAGTCGAGGCGGGCTGGGAGCACGGCGCTGGTTCTTCTTCTTCACTGTTGCAGGTGTCCTCATCCTCCACCAGTCCTCTCCCTCAACAGTGAGTCTCCCTAACCGCCTACCCACCCGACCGCCTACCCGCCAAACGACGGCGAGCTCGAGGCGACGACGAGCGAGGAGTTTTCGTTCGAGGGGGAGCACTGGGGGGTGGCAGCAGCTTGGGAGGGGCACAGGAGGATGGCAGCAGCGCACTGGACCGCTTGGCGACTCTCCGACTGCCCGCCGTCGCTCTCTCGACCCGCCACCGCCAAATTCACCTCGACCTCACCTCCCCTCCTCCCTCCGACCTCGACTTCGCTCCCTCCTCCTCTTTCGCCTCCCACCGCACATCACCAGTCCGCCTACTCTCCCTCTCACCACGCTCGCGGCGGTCCACGGCGCTGCACCTTTGGCGGAACGAGGAGCACTGGGGTCGGCATTGGGCCGAGGAGGGGTCGATCAAAACGGGTCCACGGGGCAAGCAGGGACTGACGGTGTGCTCCCTCCCTCGCAGTGACGAAGAAGAGAAGAAACGGCGGCCGCAACAAGAACGGCCGTGGCCACGTTGCCTCCATCCGCTGCTCCAACTGCTCGCGGATGTGCCCCAAGGTGCGCATCCGCTCTTGCCTCTTCCCGCCCGGTCTTTTCGTCTCTTGATCCAGGGAGCTGACGGGGCTGTCCACAAACGCGCAGGACAAGGCTGTTCGCCGCTTCACCGTCCGCAACATGGTTGAGACGGCTGCGATCCGCGACCTTTCGGATGCCTCGGTGTACCCTGGTGCGTTGCTCTGCGCGTTGTCCTACTCTTGAAGCCTCCACTGACGAGCTCTGCCTCCCCATATCCGCCTCTTCGCCTCAATACACCACCTCGCACCGCCTCCCTCCCTCTCCGCGTCTGCCCCTCTTCCACCTCCGCCTTTCGCCCGAGCAGAGTACGTGCTCCCCAAGCTGTACCTCAAGATCCACTACTGCATCTCGTGCGCGATCCACGCCCACGTTGTCCGCGTCCGCTCGGTCGCTGGCCGCCGCAACCGCGCGCCGCCCCCCCGCGTTCGCTTCAACAAGGACGGCAAGAAGATCTCGTGAGTCGCGCGGTTCCCCTGCTCTGCTCCCTCTCACCCGCGGGGGCGAGAAGGAGCGGTGCTTGCTTGCAGTGGGCGCGGTAGACTGACCCCCTTCTCTCCCTTCTCCAGCCCCGCCGCTACCGCTGCCGTCGCTGCTGCCGGTGGTGCCCGCGCTTAAGCACCCTCCCCCCCTTTTCTCTCTCAAAGGTGCTTGAACGTGTGCGGGAGGTCGGAACGGCCCCTCTGGTGTTGTAGCTCGTCAGGAATCGAGGTTAAACCCAAACCGCGTGCTGTCTTCTCTCCACTCGTGCGAGAATGGCACTCTGGCAAAGCCACGAGAGCTCTGCTTGGCCGTCAAAGGGAAAGAAGGCGACGATGCGGAGCGAGTGAGGCGGTGCCAAAGCTCGAACTTCGGCAAGTCGCCTTCTCCACCGGCGACGGCTCCCGCTCAACTCGCTCCCCTCACTCCCCCGCTCGCTAGTACCTTGCAGCTACGATGGTGCGGTCGTACCAGCGCCACGGCCCGACCGAGTCGTTTGGCGTGATTGCGTCTGCGGGCGCCAACAGCGTCTGGGACGGTCGCAAGGCCTACTGCCCCGCCCTCGAGGATGTGCTTGTCTGGGACGTCAAGAAGGGAGAGCAGGTACGTCTACTCACACCCTGCCACCCTCTCGCCACTCCTCGAGCGGCAGCGGGAGCTGCACCTTCGCCTCCTCCTCACCACCTTCTCAAGCTCTCATCTTGCTCATGCTGACCTCCTTGCGCGTCTACAGGTCGCAATGTGGCACGAGACCGGCCTCAAGTCCCTCGTCAGCTGCATCTCCCGCTCCCCGACTTCGTGGGACACGTTCGCCGTCGGGTACCAGGACGGCTCGATCCGCCTGTGGGACTCGAAGACCCAGACGGTCGCCATGACTTTCAACGGCCACAAGACCGCCGTCACCGCCCTCGCCTGGGACCACGACGGCACCCGCCTCGCCTCGGGCAGCAAGGACACGGATGTCATCGTCTGGGACGTCGTCGGCGAGGTCGGCCTCTTCCGCCTCCGTGGCCACCGCGACCAGATCACCGCCCTCGCGTTCATCTCGGCCCGTCCCGGATCCGACGTCGACGCCGACGAGGCCGCCGGCGCGTCCACCTCCAACCCTCTCGCCGATTCTTCCTCTTCCTCCCCGCTCGCCGACAAGCCCTCGACCCACCTCCTCACCTCGTCCAAGGACACCTTCATCAAACTCTTCAACCTTTCGACGCAGCACTGCATCGAGACCGTCGTCGGGCACCGCGGCGAGGCGTGGTCGTTCGCGTACGACCGCGACTCAAATGTGCTCGTGTCGGGCGGCGGCGAGGGCGAGGTCAAGTGCTGGAAGGTCGACAACGAGGTCCTCCTCCGCGGCGTGCTCGCGGCTGGGGAGGACGCCAGCGCGGCGCAGGAGGAGCAGAAGGGCGCAGGGAGCAAGGCGAAGAAGCTCCGGCGCGCGATCAGCCCCATTGCCGCGCTCTCGCTCCCGAACACGTCGCACACGCACAACATCTCGCAGATCACGCTGCACCCGACCTTGCCCGTGCTCGCGATCCACTCGGGCGAGCGCGCGATCGACGTCTTCCGCCTCCGGACCGAGGAGGAGCTGCGGAAGAAGCTTGCGCGGCGGAGGAAGCGCGAGCGGGAGAAGAAGGACAAGAAGGGGAAGGGGAAGGGGAAAGGCAGGGCGACTGAGGAGGATGAGGACGAGGACGGGCTCGAGGTGGAGGAGGGCAAGGAGGGCGAGATTGAGTGGAGGGACCGGTTGGCGGTTTGGAGCATTGTGAGGACGAGCGGGAAGATCAGGAGCTTCTCGTTTGCGCCCGAGACGGCGAAGAGCCGAGGGGAGGTGCAGGTGCGTCTTCCTCCTCTGTCATCTTCCTCGCCGACTCACGCGCGCTAATCACCCTTCTTCTCGCGCAGATCCTCGCCGCCCTCGCCAACAACTCTCTCGAAGTCTACCACCTGCCCCCTCCCGCCTCGTCCAAAGCCCCCGCCGTCGAGCCGACCAAGCTCCTCTCGCTCGACCTGCCCGGCCACCGCTCGGACGTGCGCTGCCTCGCCGTCTCGAGCGACGACCAGCTCATCGCCTCGGCGAGCCACGGCACCCTCAAGCTTTGGAACGTCAAGACGACCAAGTGCGTCCGGACGATGGAGTGCGGCTACGCGATTTGCTGCTCGTTCTTGCCTGGAGACCGGCATGTACGTGCACTTTCTCGCTTCCTGCCCCTCTTTCGTGGAGGCTGATCCGCTTCTCTCTCCCGCAGATCGTCGTCGGTACCAAGTCCGGCGAGCTCCAGCTCTACGACCTGTCGTCGTCCTCCCTCCTCGAGACCTTCCCGGCGCACACCGGTCCGCTGTGGTCGCTGCACGTGCGCCCAGACGGCCGCGGCCTCGTCACCGGCTCGGCGGACAAGGACGTCAAGTTCTGGGACTTCGAGGTCCGCGAGGTCGCGGCCGAGGCCGAGGGCGCGGCGCCGACCAAGGTGCTCACGCTCGCGCACGTCAAGACGCTCAAGATGACGGACGACGTGCTCGCCGTCAAGTACTCACCCGACGGACGGCTACTCGCCGTCAGCCTGCTCGACTCGACCGTCAAGGTCTTCTACGCCGACACGCTCAAGTTCTTCCTCTCGCTCTACGGACACAAGGTGTGCCTTCCCTTCACCCCACTTCCCGTTCTTCTGCTCTGTCTGTGACGACGGCGAGACTGACCTCTCGCTCCTCCCTTCTTCCACCTCCTTCCCGCCTACCAGCTCCCCGTCCTCTCGCTCGACATCTCGCACGACAGCAAGCTGATCGTGACCTGCTCGGCCGACAAGAACGTCAAGATCTGGGGGCTCGACTTTGGCGACTGCCACCGCTCGCTGTTCGCGCACGACGAGAGTGTCATGCAGGTCGCGTTCGAGCGCGGGAGCCACCTGTTCTGGAGCGTCGGCAAGGACAGGATGGTCAAGTACTGGGATGGCGACAAGGTGCGTCGCGGTCTTCACTATTTTCCTCTCCTCTCGCTGCCAGTCGAGCGCGTTAAGCTGATCTACTTAAACCGCTCCACAGTTCGAGTGCATTCAAAAGCTCGCCGGCCACTCGGGCGAGGTGTGGGCGCTCGCCGTCAGCCAGCGCGCCAACTTCGTCGTCTCCGGCTCGCACGACAAGTCGATCAGGATCTGGGAGAAGACGGAGGAGCCGGTACGTTTCGCTTCGTTACTCTTCCTCTCCTCCGGCTGCTCATCTCTTATCGCTTCTGCAGCTGTTCCTCGAGGAGGAGCGCGAGAAGGAGCTCGAGGAGGTCTACGCCAACAACGCCAACCCGCGCGGCGACCGCGACGAGCTCCGCGTCCTCCCTTCAGGCGAGGAGGTCCCGCAAGCCGAGGCGACCGAGGTCTCCAAGTCGACGACCGAGACCCTCATGGCCGGCGAGCGCATCATGGAGGCGCTCGACGTCGCCGACGTCGACCGCACCGCCCTTGCCGCGTACGAGGACGAGGTGCGCCGCGCGCCTACGCCTGCGGTGGCGAAGAGCGTGCCGTTCCCGACGCGGAGCCCGATTTTCAGCATGTACAACAACTGCTCTGCCGACGAGTACGTCCTCAAGATCGTGCGCCAGGTCCCGCCCGCGCAGCTGCAGGACGCGCTGCTCGTCCTGCCGTTCGGCAAGGTCACTCAGCTCATCGAGCACATCGACGTCTGGGCTCACCGGGTTCGTCGTGCTCTCCCCTCGTCACTTTCTCCCATGTCTGACCTTGTCTTCTTTGCAGGGATGGCAACTCGCCCTTACCTCCCGCGTTCTCTTCTTCCTCCTCCGCACCCACCACTCGCAAATAGTCGCCACTCGCGCGCTGCGACCGACCATGGTCGCGCTCAAGGGCCACATGCGCGAGGCGTTGAAGAAGCAGAAGGTGCGCTTCCTTCTCTTGCTCTTTCCCTTCCATCTCCTCGATACTGACTCTCTTTCTTGCCCATAGCAAACCCTCGGCTACAACCTCGCGGCGCTCAAGTACCTCCAGCGGCAGCACGACGCGAACCGCGTCGCCGAGTTCTACGAGGCCGACCCGACCGGCATGGCCGACGAGAAGGAGGTGCGCGCGCAGATCGAGGCGAGCGCGAAGAAGCGCAAGCGGGCGACGCTGCAGTCCTAGATGGAGGGAGTGGGGAGGAAACAAGGGTAGTATGGGCGTGTTGTAACCCTTTTTCGATGCATCCGCTTTCCTCGCCGCGACATGAAGAGACAACAGAGAGCCGTGACTAGTCCTCTTTGAACGTTTAGCTTGCACCGGCTCTAATTCGCGACTGCATTTACAACTGCTGGAGGAAGAACTCCTTGGTGTCCTTCAACGACCGCTCGAACGACGCCTTAACGTCCGGGTTCGCGAGGTTCGGCCTCGCGCCAAAGCCGTGCACGGTGCCCTTGTAGTGGTCGAAGACGACGTAGGTGAGGCCGCTCTCCTGCTTCTTCTGCTCGAGGATCTTGAGCGAGTCGGCCTTGATCGGGTCGAAGAGGAAGTCCGCTGCGCGACAGAGCACAACTCAGTATACAGAGCTTGCAGGGGGGAGGAGCGGAACGCACTCTCAGCGCAGATGAGCGCGACGGGCTTGGCGACTGCCTTGAAGTGCTCAGTGGTGATGCCGCCGGGGTGAGCGCAGATGGCGGCGTCGACGGGCGAGTCGGCCGTCGCGAGCCGAATAGCGAGGCCGCCGCCCCAGCAGTAGCCGACCCATCCGAGGCGCGTGTAGCCCTTGTCCATCTTGAGGAAGTTGAGGAACTGCAGAAGAAAAAGGGGAGGTGAGCTGGAGTGCTGACAAAAGAGGTAAGAAGGGCAGGGACCGACCTTCAGGGAGAGCTCCGTGCAGCGCTCCGGGCTGTGCGCGGCGCGGAACCTTTCGCGGTCGAAGGAGAACGGCGCAGGCGGAGCGGGCTCGTCAGGTGCGCCCTCCTGGACGAGCTTGATATGCGAGGCGTCCGGGTAGTCGCCTACAGGACGAAATGATGTGAGCATCTACTGGACAAGGGAAGAAAGAAAGGGAAGCGAGCGCACCCTCGAAGTAATCCGGAACGTAAACATCGAGGCCGGTCGACTGAGCGAGTTCGTCGGCGATGATCCTGGGGTTCTGCAGGACGAGGCCGAAGATGTCGACGCCACTGTTGCGGGAGAAGCCAGTCAGACCAGGCCTGTTTGCACGAGAGATGGCAAGAACGAGGGAAGAAAAGGCGTACACAACGATGGCCTTCTGCTTGTCCGTTCCGTTTCCTGCCGCAAAGTAGTAATCCATGCTGTCGAAGCGGTGCATCGAGCCCTTCGGCTCGCCGTTGAGGCGGAAGCCCTCGAAGCAGTGCTGCGGGAGGGAGGTGGGGGTGAGCGCGACGAGAACGAGGGAGGCGATGGGGCACAGGGAGAGGCACCTGGCAGCTCATGTCGATGTGAAAGCGCGGGTGGGGAGTGTGAAGCAGAGCAAGAAGCGCAAGCACGAGCGAGAACGGCCAAACCCTACCTCCACTCAGCTCCGCCGCGAGATCCGCTGCTGCCTCCCCTGAAGTGCTGGTGCAGCATAAAAATAGGCGCAGGGTGCGAGAACGAGGCGGAGTTGACTCGAGCGTGCGTGAGCATCGAAGGCCAGCGAGTGACGCGTAGAAGGGCGAGGTATCGGGTAAGGGTCCGCGCGAGAACGAGGAGAAGAGGCTGCTCTCTCTAGGCTGTCTACAACTGCGACGGACTTTGCACAGATATGTACAGCAACACCTAGGCAAAAGACGAAGGGTTAGACGGTGGGGAGAGTGAAGACAGAAAAGCGACGCACCCTCCCACTCTTTGCTCGTCAGTCCCTGCTCTTACCTACTTTTTCTTCCCACCCTTGCACACCGCTTTGTGCACCGACCAGTGCGAGACCTGACAGGGACGACCTGCGAGGAGGATGGCGGGTCAGGAGGCGCACGGGAGGGGGGAGAGAGCCGAGGGGGAAAGGGAGAAAAGGGAATGGGAAAACGAGAAAGTGAGCCTACCGCAGTAGAAGACGGCCTTGCACGTTCCGCCTGCAAGGCCAAGACTCCGAGTCAGTGCTCCCTTCTTCGGAAGAAAGCGAGAGGAGACGTACAGCGCTTCAACGCGTCCGGCTCGAACAGCTCCCTGCAGCCCGCGCAGTACCGCTTCGGGACCGCCGTCATCTCCGGCGGAAGGTACTTGGCCTGGAAGCTCTTGGCCTGTTGACCGTTCGGCACAAGCACGCCCTTCTTCGCTTGCGCGTCCGGGACCTTCTTACCGACGGACGAGACGAAGGCGTCGATGGACTCGAGGTCCTCGGTCGAGAGGCAGGGCTTGAAGTTCGAGGCGTCGACATGAATGACACCGGGCTTCAGGCCTTGCGTCGGACGAGAAGACAGGTCCGAGTCCTTCTGGACGGCGAGGAAGTCGGGCGCGACCGAGCGGTGCTCGTCGCTGGTGAAGGTAGAGCGGACCTTGCGGGGAGATAATCCTTCAGCTTCAGGGAAGGGGGTTGATGAGAGAGCGACACGCACCACTTCGGCTCGGGAATCGGGAGATACTTGGCGAGCGCGAAGAACTGCTGGGCTTGAAGTTCGCAGATCTCGGCGTAGTCATGGTCGAGCGGGCAGTTGCCGTTGGCTGCAGCGAAAGAGAGTCAGTTGGGTGCTGTCAAGCAGAAGAGGGAACGTACAGCACTTGACGCTGCCCTCGCAGCGAATGAGGAGGAAGCGGCTGCAGGTGTTGTCGGCGAAGACGAGGTGGCCGTACTCGGTCTCATTCTGAGCGTGGCCCCGGTAGCTGAGGGTGCGGTCTCACTTCGTCAGTAGAAGCTGGGTGGGCGGAAAGAGAGCGAAGACACACAGCTCGTAGACGTAGAGGACCGGCGTCCAGTTCCGCTTCCTCAGCTCCGGATCGGCGTCGACGATCTTGTCAACCTCGGCAACAGTCGCCTTCATCGTCTTCTTCATGATGGGGTGCAGGTCGGTCGTCAGGTGGTCGGGCTTGCTAAACTTGGGGCGGATGTCGTTCGAGAAGAGCCCCATCATGCTGCACAGAACGGGGAGGGACAGACTGGGTCAGCTTGCGGCCTCGTTCTGAGCAGTTCCCGCGCCCCAACAGAAAGCACAATGCAGGGCTAGAGGGACTACGCACGGGATCTGGAGGAGGCGCTTGGTCGCGGAGGGCTCGCTCAAGTTGAGGCTCATCAGGGGCGAGAAGCCAGGCATGCCCGCGAAGGCGGAAGTCATCGCGTCGAGGTCCACGCCGAGCATGTCCCGTTGCGTGTCGGGGGAAGTGGTGAGGCGGTGGGAGGAAGGTGGAGGAGCGGGAGGGAGGGGTCGGCAAAGGCGAAGGAGGGCGAAGGGCAGCGGGCGAGGGACAGGCGAGCGTGTCGATGAGCGACTGTGTGCGCGCTGCAGGATCAGGAGGGAGTCTGAGCGAGAGACGTGGCAGGGGAGAGGCCGAGAGGATGGTGGGTTCTGGCTGGAAATCGGCTGGCTTTTTCCCAGTGCTTTCTGGGAATGCGCCTCTCCCTTCCGTCTCTCGCGCTCGTTATATGAATGCTCCGATGCGTCTCGCGCGCGTATAACCCGGATAGAGCAAATTAGCAGGGAAGCTTTGCAACGACTCGCGCTTCTGAGGGTCCGCCTTCGAGGTGAACAGCCCAAATTGCAAGCAAGAGAAAGCGACACCACCTGGGAGATATGGGCCGGTGAGCTGTTGCTGGGAAAGGCGAAAGGACACGAACGCACCTTTTTCCCCCTCGTCCCCCGCTCGCCTCCTCCCCTAACTCACGCCTCGTTCGGCTTGCCCCTCTTGCAGAGAGCGCGGTGGTACTTCCAGTGCTCAGGCTGGCACTTGACGCCTGTGGCGCACGAGATGGCGTTGAGACAGACTTGCGAGGGAGGAGGGAGGGGGAGAAGAGAAGAACGAACTGCGATTACATGGCGGCCTTGCAGTTCGAGCCTGTTGCGAGGAAGACCACAACTGTGTGCGAGAGCTGGAAAGGAAAGATGACAAGGCAGAACAGGGAGAAATGCGACGTACAGCGCTTGAGCTTGTGGGCGGGAAAGACCTGCCTGCACCCGGTACAGCCCCCGCTCGCCTCGGCGGTCACATCGAAAAGAACCCGAGGAAGCTGTGCTCGTTCGAGGCAGTCAGTTCAGAGCGCGGAGCGAGAGAATGAGCAAGGAGAGTCGCCCTACGGGATTTGCAGAAGCCGCCTCGCCGCGCTCGTCTCGCTGAGGTTGGCCGACATGAGGGGTTGCCAGTACGGGAGCTCGGAGAAGGCAGCGTTCGTGGCGTCCATCTTGAGCGACTGCGAAGCAGGCGGGAGGAGGGGAAAGGAGATGGGCCAGAGATAAGAGCGAAGCGGAGTGGTGAGGAGGAGCTGTGGAGTAGAGGGGGTTAGTGAGGCAGCAGAAAGGGCGCAAGGCTGTTCGTCCAGTGGAGTACGCATCGCAAGTGCCCTGTTGACCGCCAGGGGCAAGGGAGGAGCAGCGCAACGCCCGAAAGGGCTCGAGGAGATGAGGGCTTTAGGTCGACGAGGAAAGGGTGGGGACGCTTGCAAGCGCGCCTAGAGGGGGTGAAGCTCACGCTGAAGGTCTGAAAAAGCCCAGCAAGCCAGTCTGAGCGAGAGCGAGTGAGGGCAAGAAGCGAAGCCCAGCGGGAGGTGAGGCGGTAGTCGAACTCGCTCTCGTCAGGCAGCCTCTCCCGCCCAGATGAGGGGCTACTGAGGAACGCGATCGAGGTTGCCATAGACGGATAGGAGTACAACGAAAGGTGGCAGAAACGGAGTCGAGACGAGGTTGAGGACGAGGAAGGGAGGACGACGACGAACGAGGGAGAAGGGAAGGCACGGAGAGAGAGTCTGTGGTGTGTGTGTGTTGTGGCAGGGGAAAGAGAACGAGGAAGGGAAAGAGGCAGGTGGAGGAGAAAGGCGAACGAGAACGAAACTGATGCGGAAAGAAGGGGGACGAGGGCGAGGGTGTACAGATGATTAGGCGGCAGGGTAGGGTGGACGAAGGACGCATACAGACATGGTAGAGGGGAGAGAGAAGATGCGGATCCAAACTGATGATGGTGGTGAGGCGCAGGAAGGGAAGGGGGAAAGAGGGAGGACAGACCTCCTCCCGCTCAGAACAGAGTGTACAGACTCTCCTCCTCGTCCTGCTCCTCCTCAACCCTGCGCTGCCGCTCCTCCTTCTCCCTCAGCGCCTTCTCCGCGTCCTTCTTCGCCCTGAACGTGAACCCGACCCACACGCCCCGCGCGCCCGCCGCCTGGCGGTCCGCGACGGCGTCGACGTGGCGCTGCTTCTCGCGCACCTCGGCGTACTTGGCCATGTCGGCCTCGGACGAGAAGTCGTCAAAGTAGCCCGCGTCGATCTCCGAGTCGAGCGCCGGGATGAACGGCGCCTTGCGCTCGCGCAGCGTCGGCCAGTCGACGCCGCGGAAGAAGGCGTGCGCCTTGACCTGGTCGAGGCTGGACATGCGGCGCTCCTTGTGGTTGATGAGGCTGTGGAAGGGGAGGGGGGGTATCAGGGGTCAGCGAGGTGTTCAGGCTGCTGTCGTGCAGGTACCACAGGAGGATAGCGTATATCCCTAAGCGCCACCGAAGAGCAAGCCGCAAGAACGCACCAAGTGATCGCGTCCCACCCCTCGTCGCTCAAGTTGAAGATCCGGTCCTCGGGCCGGTCGTAGTGCGGCCGGCGGAGGACGCGCGCCCAGTTCTTCAGGTTCGTCCACGTCTCGTCGGCGGTCGCGCCGGAGAAGGGCGGGAAGCCGGCGAGGAACCTGTTTGCGCAAAAGAGGGGGAAGAAGAAGGGAAGGGGGAAGAGGGGGCGCCGAGTGAGTTTCAAAGCTCGCTTCGTCTGAGACCTTCACGCGGCGCCAGGAGCGAGGGGACGTCGCGACAGACTAGGTCGAGGAGCGGGCGAACGCACTCGAACAAGATGCACCCCAAGCTCCAGTAGTCGACCGAGTAGCTGTAGCTCTGCCCGCGGAGCGTCTCGATCGCCATGTAGTCCGGGCTGCCGACGACCGAGTCGGCGTAGCGCGCGTCGGCCATCCGGATCGACTTGTACAAGGACTTCATCTCGATCGTCGAGCGGAAGACGAGGGGCGAGTCGGCGACTTCGTCGAGCTGCGTGGGCGGGACAGTGAGTGGCGCAGGGGGAGGGAGGGATAGAGGGGAAGAAAGGGACTGTGGGAAAGGGCGCACCTTGTGCTTCAGGTGCTCGATCTTGCCCGGGTTGAGCGCACCGGCGGCGAGGCCAAAGTCGGTGAGCTTGATGTGGCCTGTCGGGTCGATGAGGAAGTTCTGCAATCCGCCCACTCAAGCATCAGCTGGTGCACGTGGAACGAGGGGCCGCGTCTCTCAGGGAAGAGAGGACGGGGTTTCCGCCCCGTGTTCGAGGTCAAGGCGAACGCACCTCGGGCTTGAGGTCGCGGTGGATGTACCCGAGCTTGTGCAGCTCGTTGACGGCGGTGAACATCTCGGAGATGTAGAACCGCGCGTGCTCCTCCTTGAGCACGCCCGAGTTGTTGAGCAGCGTGCGGAAGTCGCCGCCGGCAATGAAGTCCTGTGGGTCTCCGCCGATCAGCTGAGCCTTCTCGACTCGACGGTGGAGAGAGGGGAAGGAGGAGGAGTGGAAGGCGGACGCACCATGGCGAGGAAGACGTGTTCCGGGTCTTGGAAGGCATAGAGGAGGCGGACGAGCCAGGGAGAAGAGGTAGACGCGAGAATGTCGCGCTCGACGAGAACGTGGCGGATCTGTAAGGTCCCATAGCGTTGCAAACGAGCAGACTCAGTTTTCTCCCCCTAACTGAGAAGGCCGCGCAGGAGGAAAATCGCACCTCGTCCATCTTGGCGAGCGTGCGCTTCTTCATCTTCTTGAGCGCGACGACCTGGTTCGTCTCCTTGTGCCTCGCGAGGTAGACCTCGCCGTACCCGCCCTGGCCGACCTGGGTCACGATGTGGAACGCGTCGAGCTTGAGCTTGGTGCGGCGCTTGCGGAGCAGGACGCGCTCGCGGCCGCTGTACGTCGCCCACTCGCGCGCGAGCTCGGCGCGCGGGAGGTCCGGGCGCGCGGCGGCCGACTCGCGGAAGGCCTGGAGGCGCGACTTGCGCGCGGCGAGGTAGGTGAGCAGGTCGAAGTAGTGGTCGTAGAAGTCTGGCGCGGGCGGCTGCTCGTCAGTTTTCTCCAGTCCAGGAGAGAGGGAGGAGAAAGGACGTACAGAGCTGCGCGACGTCGGCCTTGCGCTTGACCTCTGCCGAGTTGATCTTCTGCTTCTCCCACTCCTTGAACCCTTGCCCCTTGCGCCAGCTGAGGACGCCGGTCGCGTTGCCCATGGTGACATCGCCCTCGACGGCGTGGCCCCTGCGGGAGTAGTGGGCGAGGCCGGTGCCTTCGGCGGCGAGGAGCTGGGTCATGGTCGGTTCGGCGGCTTGAGCAGGGCGAGGGTAGGCGGTCGCTCCTCCGCCGCCTAGCGGGCGGGTGTAGTGGTTGACGACGCCGTGGGTCTGCTTGGTCGAAGAAGCGGGGGCGTGTGCGTGGTGGTGCTGATGGTAGACGGGGTCGGCGGGCGGCATCTTGTGCGAAGCGAGCTGGACGGGCGAGGTGGGGGCCAAGGTGGCCAGGGGGGTCGGGGTCGGGGAGTGCGGGTGGCAGTACTTGGTCGGTGAAGGTGGGTTGTGAGAGTGACTGTGGCTCGAGTTCTCCTTGTTGGGGTGGGTGGAAGTGAGCGGGACGAGCGGGGGAGCCGAGGGGAGGTTGGAGTGGTGGTGCGAGTGGGGGTGGGCGGCGAGGGGCTGGGTGTAGGGTGAGGACGGGGTGAGGATGCGGTGGGCCATGGCTTGTTCCCTCAAAGCGAGATGGGCGGCGGAGAGGAGGCCAAGGTTGACCGACGAGCGCGAGAAGGAGGGTTCTCGCGGGGGAGGCAACGGGGGCTGAGGGGCGGCGGTCGGTCAAGTGGGGTGTACGAGCGGGTGTGTGTTGTAGGAGCAGGAGAGAGAGAGAGACGAGAAGGTGAGCGAGAGGGTTGCATTCCGAGCGAGTTCGGCGGCGGTCATTCAACCTCTCGCCCGTCCCCACTTCGACCGCTCTCGATCTATCCGCAGCGCACTCCGGCAGTCACTACACCCCTCTAGACACCCTCGCACCCCGTCACCCGACCCGCCCACCCACTTCCCACCGACCAGCACCTCTTCATCAGTCCTCGCGACCAACAACCCGCCTACGCTCACGATGAGCTACCAGCCACGCCACTCGACCATGCCCGCAACACCCAGAGCCCACTCCACCTACCAGTCCACCACCCCGCGCTCTGCCCGCCGCGTCCTCGCCTCGTCCACCTCGGCCGCTCCACTGGCCACCCCCTCCCGTCCCTCATCCTCCTCCACTGCTCAGCCCCTCACCCTCGCCCCCTTGCCCCCCATCAACACCCGCTCCTACCCCTCCCGCCCCTTCGCAGACGACCCCGAGCTCCGCGACCTCCTCGACCAGGACCGCGACGCCGTCGACACGGCCGTCAGCCTCCTCGAGCGCTCCCTCGCCGACCTCCACAAGCGCGTCTTCGAGGAGCGCGAGCTCTTGGGCGCCGAAAAGCTCCGCCTCGAGAAAGAGACGCGCGACTGGGGCGAGCAGGCCAAGCAGCTCCAGGCCACCCTCAAGAAGGAGCGCGACGAGCTCGAGCACAACCGCACCCTCGAGGCCCAGGTTCAGCAGCAGAGTCGCAGCCTCAAGGTCCAGGTCGAGACCGCCCAGGCAGAGGTCAAGGAGGCCCTCAGCAAGCTCGAGGCCCGGCGGGACCGTACGTTGCACTCTTCTCCCGTCCCTTCCGGCCTGTGCCGTACTCACCCTCCTTGTCGCACGCAGTCAAGGCAAAGCAACGAGCAGCGTTCGCCAAGCAGGTCTCGCGCAACGGGCCCGAACTCGAGTTCTTCGAGTCGAAGCTGGGGCTCAAGATCCGCGGCAAGGCCCGTACGTTCCTTTCTCCTCCCGTCTGCGTCTCTCTTGACGAATTCTGACCCTCCTCTGCGACACAGGCGACGTCGTCCAGTTCAAGTTCCAGAACATCGACCCCTCGTCGTACACCAAAGCCTTTGCCTTCGACCTCGACGCCTCCAAGCCGCTCTACACCAGTCCGTCCCGTCCTTTTCCTCCTTTCTCTCTCTTTCCCTCTCCCTCTCCCTCTCTCTTCCCCTCTCTCTAACCCCCTCTCTCCCTCCCACGCGCAGTCGCCGCCCTCCACCCGCCCTCTGCCCTCCCGGACGCGGTCCTCGCCCCGCTCGTCGCGCGCCTCAACGCCTCGCGCGACCTGTACGCCTTCGTGCGCGCGATGCGCCAGGTCTTCGTCGACGAGCTCTTGGTCGAGAAGCGGTGTGCCGGGATGGGCGAGGAGGAGAGGGAGGCGGAGCGGAGGCGGATCAGGGAGGGCAGGGAGAGGCGGTAGCGCTTGCTTCGTGCGTCGGCAGGAGCTGGACGAGGAGTTGGAGGAGGGATCGGAGAGGGGAGAGGAGGGGTAGACGCTTCGTGCTTTCTCTGTTGTTCTTAGTCGCCTCTTTGTCGTTTCGGTCGTTATGTATCGCAAGCCCTTGTTCCGCCGTCACTTTCGAGATGTCCTTGCCGGTGAAAGACGAAGGGGCACTGCAGGTCTAGTCAAGGTGTACAGATACAGAAGCCGGCGCAGTGTACGAGTCTAGCGGGCGGGGTCTATAGCTAGGTTAGGGCGAGCGAGGGGACAACACGGGCACGGAAGACACGTCTATGAGACAAGGTGCGCTCAGGCGTAAAAGAGGGCGCTCGAAGGCGTGAGCGGCAGGGCGAAGGCCAAGGGAAAGGGAAAGGATGAGGACGAGACTGCCGACGTCGGCGAAGGAGAAGAAAAGGACGGCGACGGGGTCGGCGGTGACCGCCAATACTCTGGCGCGATCGGCGGAAAGGCCGAAGTGCTTGACCAGACGGCATCGAAGTAGGACGGGAGCGCGGCGGCCGGCAAGGGTGGGCTGTGAGTGAGCGCGGTCGGGAGCGCGAGAACGACGGAGAGGTCGACGTCGCCAGCGGGATGGAGCTGCTGGGTCGTCGGCACGCTGACGAAGTAGGACGGCGGCGCGATGGTCGGTGTGAGCTGATTGGGGGTGGGGGTGGACGGGAGACCGGAGGAGACGCAGGAAAGGTCTTCGAAGTCGACAGCGGGCGTGTTCCCAATGGTTGAGAGATCGAGGAAGGAGAAGGGGTCGAAGAGAGACGCCTTGATGGGCGTTGGCGCGGGAAGAGGTGCGAGGCTGAAGACGGGGATGTCTTCTTCGAGTGGAAGAGGAGGAAGGAAGGCAGGAAGAGAATGGGGAACGTCGAGGGCGGAGAGCGGTGCTGGTGACTCGGAGTTTGAGCGCTCTGATGGAGAAGCAGGAGGGTCAGGAAAGGGCGCTCGAGGGCCGGGGCGACAAGGAAGAAACCGCACCTGGCGACCGCCGCGCGTCAAGCACCTGCAGCGCCTCGGGGACGACCTCCTTCGCCCTCGAGCGCTTCTCCCGTCCCTCACCGACGGCGTCCTCGCTGGCTGGCCGCTTCCTGCACCGCGTAAGAGGGCCGTCGAGGTAGCAGCACCGGACCTTGTCCGGGTCGCCGCCGCGAAACTTGGCCGAGCGGCGGCAGGCGGTGCAGGCGGGCTTGATCGCGTCGCACCGCACTTTGCGCGCCTTGCCTGTGTCGGCGTGCGAGAAGAAAAGGGTCAGCAAGTTGCAATCTGGTGTGGGCGAGGAAAAAGGGGGAACGCACAGGTGCTGCAGGCCTTGCCCTTGGTCAGGATCTTCTTGTCCGTAGAGGCGTTCATGAGGGATGCAAAAGGAAGCGAACGAGCGGTCGCCGGCCGCAGCGAAAGAACTCGGACAGAGCCACCCTGGCTTGCCTCGGAAAGGCTGCCGAACCTGGCGGCGACGACCAAAGTCGGAGCGATCGAGCCCTCTTCCCGAGGCTTTGGCGGAGTGCTCGTCAGGGCTAGAACAGGCGATCGACGGCATGGGATCGGTCGCCGCTGCAGCGGCTCGACCAGAACAAAGTCGGAGGCGAGAGGTCAGGTTTTTCCTCGCGCTTTCTAAACGTCGCGAGGGAGAGGCCGGGGATCCCGCTGCAGAACACTCAAGCCCAGAGCATCTTCGGGGTCTGTCTTGACTGGGATGGAGCCTGCTGGAGAGTGTGGCGGGCGCCGCTTGGCCCGACTGAGGGAGTAAAGCGAGGCAAGAGACTGAAGTCGGCCGCGGCCGCGGAGTGAATTGCGTGCGCTGGCGGCGGGTGTCAGCCTGCAGTACCTGCCAGTGCCTTCAGAGCGCAGCCAGCCGTTGCAAAGCGAGGAGGATGCAGTGGTTTTGCCTCGTTGTCGATCGTTGCAGTGGGTCAAGTTGAGCCAGGCTCTCCTTCTCTGCCCTCTCGCTCGGGGCCATCGGTCAGAACCTGGCTTCGACGCTGGCCTCGAACCGTCACACCCTCGAGACTCGCGAGCCCGTCCATGCGAGGTCCAGCTCGCCGACTTCCGCGACCGCTGCCGGCGAGGGGGGCACCGATGATCTCGAGTGAAGTCTGGACATTGCGATGAAGCTGGCCGGCGTGCGAGAAAGGAAGGGGCGAGGACGGGCTAGCAGCGGGAGGGCGGGAGAAGGGCGAGGACGGCGAGGATTGTTCGGGAAGAGGCTCGGCTGGCTGGCGGAGTCAATCCAGCTCTGCAGAAATGAAGCAGCAGACGGTCGAGCCAGCCCAACGAAGCGCGCAAGTGGATGGGAAGGCAAGCGGCGTCGGCCGGAGTCGTCCTCGAAGCTCGAAAGCCTGCCGACTTGCTCTCGCCCGCTTCGACCTGCGCTGCTTCTCTCGCTTCCTTACACGCGAGCTGCAGCGACACCATACGCCCCCACTGCAACCGCATCGCACGCAGAGCCCTCGTCCGCCCCCGTCGCCTTCTCCCCGTCCTCATCTCGCCTTCCTTCTCCCGGCCATCCTCGCCTCGTGGCCCGACCTCTGCGGTGCCAGACTCGCCCTCGTCCTGCGCTGCAGCCCGCCACACCCTCGTTGGACGCCACGCCGTCCTCGCTAGGCCATCAGACTTTACCTCGGCATCCCCTCCTCGCCTCCGCTGTTCCTCGTCGTTGCTCGCGGCCTGCACCTATTTGCGAACTGTCTCCAACCTGCACGCCGTCGCCGACATCGCTCACCAGTCGAATGAGCCCTAATTTACGCCCTGCTCTGTCGGCCTCGTGCAGATGAGGATAGAGCAAACTGGAGCACGGGAGAGAGTTCTCGCTTGCTCGGCTATCGTGATGGACAACGGAAGTGCTACGGAGGGATATGTGCTGCTCAGATTGCTCCTACTACGCTTCTCGCTTCCTCTCATCCGTGCCGTGCGACGCCCGGAATCCTCTCGACATGCACCCGCCTTCGTCGCCACCTTCTCTCCCTCGTCGCCGACCTTCCTCCCTGCCCGCACTCCACCGCAACGGGCTCACGGGCGTCCCCGAGCCGTTTGTGCGAGAAGCCCTTCACCACCTAGGTATGTTTGCGCCTACAGGCCCTTTTTCTGCAGCTCGCAGCTGACTTGCTCTTCTTTGCAGGTCCTCGACTCCGGGCAGGTTGCGCTGCTCTGACTCCTTCAGACTGCACCATCCCTTCGACGCCGAGCTCAGCAAGCGATGCACCAACACGCGGCATCGTAGTCGAGACCCTTCCGCCGTCGTTAACCTGCACTTTCAGCCCATCTCGCGCGGAAGCTCTCCCTCCAACCCACCTCGTCGCCCTGCGTCACTCCCTTCCACCATCGCCCTCGCCCTTAGCAATCGAACGGGCCCCTCATCACTTTCTCCCCATCCACTCCCTCCCTTTCTCCCTCGCAAGCCCAGTCCTCGACGGCCTACTGCAAGCCTCCAATCCGGTCCACTTGTCCTCCTCTTTGTCCTCCATACACAGCACGCAGCACCGGCGCGAGGCAGACGGCGATCCTCCCGCGCCGGCCAGCTCATCTCGCATCTCGATCCTGCAACTTCCCGTCCTCAATTTGAGCCATTGCGACCTCCCCTCCTTCACTCTCCTCTTCGACTACATCTACTCCAGCTGCACCACCAACCTCCTTCGCGCCCTCATTGGCCTCCCGGCCTTGCACCAAGTCCCCTCCTCGCCGCCCTCTTCCCCCTCCCCTGCCTTCCACACCCAGAACGCCACCTCCTCGCACGAGTGCAGCCTCGCCGGGTTCGAGAGCATCTCGGTCACGCTCGAGGAGCTCGACGCATCCGTGGCGCCACAGGAGGCTTTCCGTCGAACGCTCGAGATTCTCGAGGTGGACGACTCGACGATTTGGGGTACGGTGCACGCGGCGTGGGAGGTGGTGGTCGACGTCTACGAGGCCGCAGAGGGTTCGAGCGAAGGAGAGGGTTCGGGAGTGCCGCCGACGTGCAGTGGCGAGGGCGAGGAGGAGGAAGTGTAGAAGGATGGGAGGAGAAAAGGTGGCAGGACTGTCCGTTCTTCATCCCCCTCCTTCGAGCTCGGCGAGAGCAGAAAGCGGAGGAGAGGACACTCTGCAGGCTTGACCGGGAAAGAGACGAAGTATACCTGTCTATCGTTGCGACGTCTACTGAGGATAATTAGGTGGTAAAGGAAGTATGGGAGAAGAGCGAAGTGAGCGGCGTCTACGAGGCCATCTTGCTCTTTGCCCTGATCTGACCGCCGTAGAAGAAGAAGACGAAGGGGACTGCGCGACGCCAAAGACAAGGCGGGGGGGACGGTCAGCGAAATCCGGACCGGAAGACGGAGAAGAGGGAGCGCACTCGGTGACATGGCGACGGCAATGGCGGCGAACGTGATGCCGGAGTAGAGGTTGCCGATCGAGGAGTACATGCCACTGCAGTGGGAGCGGAGCGTTAGTGAGAGGAAGAGGGGGATTGAAGGTGAGAGAACGTACGGAACCCACATGGGCATGGAGGCACCAGCCATGGAGCTGCAGGTGAGAAGAACGATGGGGAATGACCGGATAAAGGGCCGTCAGCACGTATCGACCGGAGGGAGCAGCAGGCCACGCACCGGATGAAGGTCTTGGCCGCCATCGCGCTCGCGGCGTACCGGGAGAAGGCGACAGCGAGGTATGTGTTGGCGGAAATGTAGATGCCGACTGCGAAGAAGGAGAGAGAGCGCGGTCTCGTCAGTACGCTGCTGATCCAGCTCCACGGGAAGAGAGCGGTCGCACCTAGAGAGAACCCGAAGAGCACGCCCGAGACGATCAATCCGGCGGGGTGTACGCCGCTCACGCTCGTCCCGGCGAACATGAAGAGCGAGATCGGGAGGAGGACGCAGCAGCCCATCATCAGCGGCAGCCTGGCCTCAGGTGGCGGAGTCGCGCCGCCGCACTCGACCACACGGCGCTGATAGTACCTCTCTTGGAGCGGGCAGGCGGTGAGGGCGACGATGGCGATACCGAGCAGGATGGAGAGGAACGCGAGGCCGACTTCGCCAGCGTTCCAACCGTGCGGCTCAAACACGATTCTGCTCTCGGGAGGAGGTCAATGGAGCCTCGCGGCATCGCGGTAAGAGCTGAGACTCACGGGAAGGCGAAGAAGAAGCCGTAGAGGAGGCTGCGAAGGAGGAATCGTCAGCGAAGCTTCGAGCGAAGAAAAAAAGAGGAAGAGGGTAAAGGCTCAGAGGGACGACGCACCCGTAGATGAGGCAGAGGTACATCGAGAAGAACGTCATGATGGGTTCCGTGAAGAGGAGAACGAGGGGGCGGAGGAGCGACTCGTTGGCGATCTCGGAGAAGGGACGACCTTGGCGTTCTTGCTCCGTCTTGATCGACTCGTCGCCCGTCTCCTTGCGCAGGCGCTGAGCACGCCACTTAAGGAGGGTGGGGTGGTAGCTGAGGAGAGAACGAGTAAGCACGGAAAGGGGGGAAAAGGAAAAAGACGGGAAGAGATGAGGGGAACGGACAGAGAGGAGGAAGAGGTACGTACGTTTCCTTCATCAGGACGGCGGCGACGAGTAGCACCACCCCACTGAAAATCAGCAACACCCACCACATCCAGCGCCAGCCGACAGTGATAGTCTGAAGCAGGAAAAGGTCAGTACACGGCGACAACAACAACGACGACGACGGCGACGACGACGACGTGTAGGTGCATCCGGTGACGCAGGGATGAGCGGAAGGGAGGGGAGGAGGAAAGGAGAGACGAGGGAGGCGAGGTCCGGAGGCGCAGGTGCAGGCAAGGAAAAGAAGCGTACGACGTAGCCACCGACGAGCGGACCGAGACAAGGACTGGCGAAGAGAATTGCCGAGAAGGTTGCCATCTATCTCGGAGGAGGTTGTCAGTAGGCCTCAAAAATGGAAGAACAGAGGGAAGGCGCACCTTGTTGCCGCGCTCGTTCACTGCGAAGACGTCGCCGATCGACCCGGCAGCGTTGCACATCACGCCAGCGACGGCGAGACCGGCGAGGAACCTGACAAGGAGGAAAGGGTGAGAAGGAGAAAGGAGGGGTCGGACACGTGAAGCTCACCGGAAGACGAGAAGGACGGCAACGTCGTGCGTGACGCACTCCGGGATGGTGAAGACGAAGTGGAAGAACATGCAGGAGAGGTAAACGATGCGGCGGCCGTACACTAATCGAGAATTGGGTCAATACGAGGGTGGAAAGGGAGGATAGGACGAAGGCGACGACGCACTCTCGCTGAGCGGGCTCTGGAAGAGTGGGCCGAGGCCGAAGCCGACGACAAAGAGGCAGACGCTGAGGTTCTGCGCGGATATGCCCATTAACGTAGTCGGGAAAAACGGGGCGGGAAGGGGGAGAGCAAACGCACGATGACCTCGTCTGAAACGTTGAAAGCGTCGGCCATCTCGGGCAGACCGCCGGTGATGATGGCTGAGCTGAAGCCGGCGTTGAAGCAGAGGGTGGAGGCGAGGATAACTTGCAACCTGCAGGAGGAATGGTCAACTCGGGAAGAAGCAGGTGGCAAATGCGGGAAGACGCACCATTTCTGGCCGACGGACCAGTTGCGAGGGTTCTCAGCTGCAGGTGTCGCGCATCGTCAGCGCGAACAGAACGTTGGTACGGAGTGGAAGGGACTAACGATCGTTCTCCCTCCAGGTCACCAGCTTCGCGTCGTCCTCCTTGATGCCCTTCTCCGGGTCCGTTTGTCCCGTGGGCGCGGCCACGAGCGTCGAGTGCGACCCGTGATGAGAGTGAGGCGACGAGGGGGACGCGAGTTGGCCCTCCGCCTCCTTCGCCAGGACGATGCCCGTCCTCGACGTTTCGAGGTAGGCGTCCGTAGGCGGGCCAGCTTGAGTGAGTTGCGGGAAGGTGAGCTCGTCGACGCCGTCAGCGTCGGAGAGCCGGTGCTGGACGACACCGTGCGAGACGGCGCGTTCGAGGTCGGGTAGAGGGGCTGAAGAGGGAGTTGGTGGCGACATGGCGGGTAGGAGTGGTTGGGACAAGCACGAAGCGGAAGCGTGAGAAGCGAAGGAGAGAGGAGAGCGCCACGACGTCCTCTAGAAAAGCCAGCGGCATTCTGCGCGGGAAACGCAGAGAAGCGGGAGGATGGGGTCTCCAGGAGGACCCCCGGACGAGGAGTGCGAGAGGGAGAGTAAAAGCCGCGCAGCTTTGCGAGCGTCCCCCAGCCTGCACAGCACCGCTCCAATGGCCCGTCTGGCTGCCTGAGGCGCCTTGTGAGGTGCGCGGAGTCGGAGAGGGCGAGGGGGAGCGGGAGGTGAGGTTGTGACTGGTGGGAAGGCGAGGGGCGCGGTGAGGGCGAATCAGGGAGCGTGGTCGGCGCACTGTGGGTTCAGGCGGGTAAGATCAGCTGGCGGGCAGGCGTGTGAAGCGAGATCGTGAGGAAGAGAGGGAGGAGGACCAGGATTAGGGACAGCGGAGAAGTCGACAACGAACCTACCTCTGTATTGTTCACGGCGCTACTCTGCTGAGCACCCTCAAGATGCCTGTGCGGGCGAACAAGCACGAAGAGGCAAGAGACGAGGGAGATCCGGCTATCCTCCTCCTTCCCGCCGCCGAGGATGAAAACTGTACGATGCATTGCGTGATTAGGTGTAGGACTATATGGAGAGGCGTCTATGTGTGATGCGAGGCGCAAGAAGTGTAGACAAGGTGGTGTAGGGAAAAGACGAAGAAAGGACGAAGAAGGGGAGGTCGTGAGGAGGAAAAGGGCGCCTTGACGGTCATCTAGGAGGCCATGGTGCTCCTGGCGCGGATCTTGGCGCCGTAGAAGAAGAAGACGAAGGGGACTGTGATGAATAGGAGGTCAGAAAGTGTCCGGAGAGTCCCCGGGCTGAAAGAAGTGAGACTCACTCGGCGCCATGACAAGGGAAATGAAACTAAAGGTCGCTCCAGCCCACCAGTTGCCAATGGAGGCGTCTGGGGACGTACAGTACGTTAGAGGACGTTTAGGGAAGTCAAAGGGAAGTCGGGAGGGGGAAACGCACACATGGGACCTGTAAGATCGTGGACGGCGACGGCAGCAATACGCAGGGACGGGGTCAGTACCATGAGCGGCTAGAAAGGGGCGGATCGGGCGTACCGAGCCACATGGGGATGGAGGCGCCAGCCATCGAGCGGAAGAGCGTCTTAGCGGCCATGGCGCTTGCGGAATAGCGGGAGAAGGCGACGGCGATGTAGGTGTTGGCGCTGACGTAGATGCCGACTGTGACGGGAGAAGTCGCGAAAGTCAGTGTCGGTTTGTGCGCGAGACAGGGCGGGAGAAGGCGGTGGCGGAAGAAGGGGACAGTAGAGGAGAACGAGTATTGGCGGCAAGACAAGCGATCTAGGCGAAGGACGTACCGAGAGACACTCCGAAGGGAATACCTGAGACCAACGCGCCCGACCAGTGCACGCTGCGGATGGAGGTCGCGGCGAAGATGAACTCCGAGATGGGCAGGAGAATGGCGCAGACCATCATGCTGAGGTTGGCAGCGCATTCAAGATGGACGAGTCAGTATTGGCCTCGGAGAGGAAGTCGGCGGAAGAGGAAAAGCGGCGCACAGGGGGAGACGAGCTTCGGGAGGGGGAACGCCGCCATTGAGCTTGGCGACCTGGCCCATGTAGTACTTCTCCTGCAGAGGGATACCGATGGAGGAGACGATGACAATTCCGATGGCGACGGAGAGGAAGGTGAGGCCAATCTCGCCGGCTGGAAAAGTGAAAAAGGGAGGGGTCAGCCGGACTCGGGCTTGGAGAAGAGACGGGCAGGGCTGACCGTTGAACCCGTGTGCCTCAAAGACGATAGGGTACGCGAAGAAGAGGCTGCCAGGAGCGCAGAGGGTCAGCAGGAGGTTGAGTCGAGAGGAGGAAGGCGGACGAGAGGAACGTACGAGTAGAGCAGCGAGTAGATCAGGGCGAGGTACCCCGCGAAGAGCTGCATAATAGGCTCGGTCGCGAGCATGACCAGCGGGCGGAGGAGCGTCTCGTGGGCAATCTCGCCGAGAGAACGACCCTGGCGCTCCTGCTCGGTGACGATGGACGGGTCGCCAGTCTCCTTCCGCAGGTGCTGGGCGCGCTTCTTGAGGATTGTGGGATGGTACGTCTCGCGGAGGAAAACGGTGGCGATCAGGGCGCAGAAGCCGGCGAAGGCGAAGAGGAGCCACCAGAACGAGCGCCAGCCCGTGCCGATCGTCATGTAGCCGCCGATGAGGGGCCCGAAGCACGGCGAGAGGAAGAGGATGCCGGAGAAGGCGGCCATCTGACATGAGAAAAAGTGTCAGCGGGAGGAAAGGGGAAACGGGGGAGATGAAGCGGACCTTGTAACCGCGCTCGTTGATCTCCCAGAGGTCACCGATCGAGCCAGCGGCGTTGCACATGCACGCCGAGGCAGCGCAACCCGCGAAGAAGCGGAAGATGATCAAGACGGCGAACGAGTCTGGGAAAGGGAATAGGGTCAGTTTCATTGCCCGCATTCAACGACGGGGGAAAAGCACGTACTGGTCAGGCAGCCTGGAAGGGTGAGGAGCATGAATGCCCAAGTGCAGAAGATGTAGATCCACTTGCGGCCGTACACTGCAGTGACAAGGGCAAGAGACGGTCAGTTAAGGCCTGGAACGATGAGGGAAGAAAGCGGGCTGCGCACTCTCGGACAGGGGCGACAGGACGAGCGGGCCGAGTCCGAAGCCGACGACGAAGACACAGACGATGAGGTTCTGCAGGTCGAATGGCGGGTCAGGGTTGAAGGAGAAGAAGGAGAAGTGAGGGGGGAAAGACGCACCATGACAAGCTCGCCAACGTGGTAGTGGTGTGCCATCTCGGGAATACCGCCCGTGACGAGGGAAGAGGCGAAACCGGAGAGGAAGCAGAGGAGGGTCGGGATGGAGGTTTGCACCCTGGAGGAGGAACGGGCGACGACGCCCATCTTCAGTGTCTGCAAGGCTAGTATCGTTGGCAGAATAGAGTCGACGCACCATTTGCTGGCGTTGCTCCAGTTGCGCGGGTTCTCGGGGTCGTTGTCGCGGAAAGTCACGATCTTGGCGTCGGCCTCCTTGTTGCCCTTCTCGAGGTCGACCGGCCTGGCCGACGGCGAGACGAGCGTCGACCCTGAGCCACGACGACCATGCGAGGAGGCGTGCGTGGAAGGAAGACCGGACTCGGCTTCGCTGGCGGAGACGAGACCGGTAGGGGACGTCTCGAGGTAGGCGTCGGTGGGCGGGCCGGCCTGGGTGAGCTGGGGGTAGGTGAGCTCGTCGACACCGTCGGCGTCGTGAAGGCGGTGTTGAACGACGCCGTGCGAGACGGTGCGCTCGAGAGGATTGGAGGCGGAAGTTGCGTGCGGTGAGGAGGGCATGGTCGAATGCGGTGTGAGCGGGAAGCGGGAGACGCAGTAGCGGTGAGAGGAGAGAGAAGAGAAGCCAGAAGCTAGCGACCGACCTTTTGTGCTGCTTCGGACGACAACTTGTGCGAGGTCGGCACGAGAGCAAGCTTCCGAGGGAGAGGAAGCGGGTCCAGCCTCGACGGCAGCCGAGCGCGCCAGCGTGCGCCGGCGGTCAATCGTAGACATCCGGGCAGGCCGAGGAGCACTTCTGCAGGCAATCGAGGCTGCCCGAATCTGTGCCGTCGTCGCCGCTGCTCTTGCCGCTGCCGTCTCCCTCCAACCCCGCGCTCTTCCCATCCAACCTCGCCGGTGCGCTCGGCTCCATCGCGCCGGTATCGTGGACTCTGTTAAAGCCTGCACGTGAATGTCCGGGCCTGTCGGGCGAGTTGCGGTCGGGAAGTCGAGGTGCGGGTGGAGAGGGAGGAAGTCGGGAGGCGAAAGAACAGCGATGGCGAGGGAGGCGCTGCTGGAGGCGGGTCGCACGAGTCGCAGGAGTGTATGTGGAGGTTCGGAGCAGCACTCCAGCCATGCGAGCGTCGTGGTCGACGAGCAGCCTTCTCCCCACCTCTCGCCCGCTTCCCTCTCTGCCTCACCCGCTCGCCTCGCTTCCGCTGCTTTGCTCGTCCATGACACTCAAGGTCGCCGTCGTTACTGGAGCCTCGTCCGGCATCGGCCGCGCCACCGCCATCGCGCTCGCACGAGCTGGCTACACCACCGTCGTTTCCGGACGGCGAGCGGAGGAGCTCGATGAGACGGTCCGGCTGGCGCAGGAAGGACACGAGGGCCTCACGCTGAAGGCGGTACCGGGAGACCTAAGCAAACCGGAGGCTGTTGAGGAGCTTTTCAAGGTCGTTCGCGAGGACTTTGGTGAGTTTGGCCCTTCCTCCTCGTTCCTTTCGCTGCTACTGAGCTCTGGTACGCCCATACAGGCCGTGTGGACGTCCTCTTCAACAACGCTGGCCGAGGATTGCCCGCCGTCCCGCTCGAAGACGTCCCGCTCGCCGACTTCCAGTCCATCGTCGCCATCAACACCGTTGCCGTGAGCTTGACTCCCCGTGCTTCCCTCCTTTCGGCTGTCCAGCCTGCATGCGGAGAAGCGGCGAGAACCTAGGCTCGGTTTTCGACTGATCTGACCCTGCACCCTCTTTCCACAGCCCTTCCTCTGCACGCAAGAAGCCTTCCGCCTGATGAAGTCGCAGTCGCCGCAAGGCGGCCGCATCATCAACAACGGCTCGATCAGCGCGCACACGCCCAGGCCGTTCTCGGCGCCGTACACGCTCACGAAGCACTCGATCACCGGGTTGACCAAGTCGACGGCGCTGGATGGGCGGGCGTACAACATCGCCGCGAGCCAGATCGACATTGGTGAGTGGCTGAAATGCTTCTCTGCGTACTAGGACGGTCAAGCTTGTCGAACGACCCCGTTTTGCGCTCTTTTTCCTGACCCTTTCTCCCTGTGTGCCCTCTCTGCATTCCTCTTGTCCTTTTCTTTCCGCCTCCACATGAACAGGTAACGCCGTCTCCGCCATGACGACCAAGCCCTCCGGCTCCCTCCAGCCGAACGGCACGCACATGCACGAGCCGACCATGCCCGTCGAGGAGGTCGCCAAGGCGGTCGTGTACCTCGCGAGCCTGCCGCTCGACGTCACGGTCCTCAGCATGACGATCATGGCGCGGGACATGCCCTTCGTTGGGCGTGGTTAAACCCCCTCACCCCTTCCTCTCCTTTCCTTCGTGCCCACCGTTCTTCCCAGAGTAGCCGTATCGCCGTCCCTCTGTTCTTCCGTGCAATGTTGCCATTTTCCTCCTCGTCTTGCACTGCCGTACTCTGCCCAGGTCCTTGCACTCGGTCGGAAGCCAGACAATGAGCGCACAGCAGAAAGGAAAGCGCGGCAAGTGGTGTTTTCGACAAGCGGCGACGAGGGTTGTGGCGAGCTAGGTAAGCGAGAAGAGGGAGGAGGGGGGAACGCTATGTTGTAGAGTAGAGAAAGGAGAAAGAGGTGAGGGCGGGAGGACCTAAGCGAAGAGAAAAAGGGGAGGGGAAAGAGAGAGGGTGCGGCTAATAAGGCGTTGAGGCGTGCGCAGTGAGATAAAGCGGTTAGGCGACCGGTGGAGAAGGGAGGTGAGGCGGGGAGAAGGGAGGAGAGAGGAGAGAGGGAAAGGGGGAGGGTCTGTATCCAAGACAGGGAGAGAGAGGAGAAAATGCGATGTAGATTGGCGCGAGATAGACGGAGTGGAGAGGAAGAATGCTGTAAGATGTAGGAGAGGGAGGAGGAAAGAGAGGAGAAGGAGAACGCCCAGGTAGACCCAAAATAACGGCTTGAGAGGAGAGAGTAGACGAAGGAGGCGAGAAAACCCGAGGTGAGACCGACGGAACCGACTGAAGAGGAGAGGAAAAAGGAACGGAGGAGAGGAAAGAAGAGGGGAAAGTTCAAGAAAGGGAGGAAAGGTGGGAGGTCAAGGCGAAGAGGGTGAGGGTGGCGGAGGCGTTTACTGAGCCGGAGGCGCGCCGCCCATGGCCTGCTGCTGCTGGACGTCTGTGGGCGAGGGAGAGTGCGTGAGTACCTCTCAATCGCCTCCAAATTCCGAGAGCCGAAGAACCACGGAGAAAGCAAACGCACAGGCAGCCCACTGCGCGCCGTACTGCGCCTGCCACTGCGCCATCGCCGCGGCGGCCGCCGCCGGGTCCTGGCCGGGCGCGCCGCCAGCAGGAGGACCGCCAGCACCGGGGACGGGCGCGCCAGTCGCGGGCGGGGCGCCCGGGGCGTACGGAGCGGCGAAGGTCTGGGGGGCGTACTGTGCGCACGCGGATCAGAAGGAGGAAAGGGAGATGAATGAGGGGCAGAGGGGCGCACCATGCCGTAGCCCTGTCCGGCGGGCGGGGCGTTCCCGCCGCCGTCATTCCTGTCCTTGCCCCACGAGCACTTGAGCCCGCGGCCGTGGACCATGGTGCCGTTGAGGTTGACGATCGCGTTCGCGGCGTTCTCGTGCGTGTCGAGCTTGACGAACGCGAAGCCGCGGTCGGGCTGCATGCGGATCTCGACGATGTAGCCGAAGCCCTGGAAGAGCGGGATGAGGTCCGCCTGCGACGCGAAGGGGACGAGGTTGCCGACGTAGATGGTCGTGTTGGTCGGCGAGGACTGGGTGACGACCGACTCGTACTGCGCGAGGAAGGAAAGGGGTTAAGTGAGAAGAGAAAGCTTGCGAAGGGCAAGCGAGACGTACGGAAGAGGGCGCGCCGCCGTAGCCCGACCCACCACCGCTCATCGAGCCGGTCATGCCGCTGCCACCGCCGCTGGCGTTGGCGCCGGTGGGAGCGCCGCCGCCGCCCGCGTTGTTCTTCTGGTTGGCCCAGTTGACGCGGATCGCGCGCGAGCCGAGCCACTCGCCGTTCATGGTCTGGATGGCCTGCTCGGCGTCGGTGCGGTCGCGGAAGGCGAGGAAGCCGTACCCACGGCTCTTGCCCGTGTTCATGTCCCACATGACGCGCGCGTCCGAGAGCGACCCGAAGGCCTGGAAGGCCTGCTGGAGGACCGAGTCGTTGACCTCGGGCGAGAGGTCACCGCAGAAGAGGTGGAAGTGGTGCGTCAGGTCCTCCTTCTGCGCGTTCGTGTTCTGGTACGCCCAGTTGACGCGGATCTCCATGTCGAAGATCTTGCGGCCGTTGAGCGTCTGGAGCGCGGTCTCGGCAGAGCGCATCTCGTGGTACTCGACGAAGCTGCAGGCGGATTGAAAGAGGGTGAGTAAGGTCGAGGGAAGAAAGGAATGGCGAGGAAAGCTGGGCGCACCCGTAATTGATGCCTCCGTGCTGGAACGAGCGGTCGGGGATGATCTTGACACCGAGGACGGGACCTGTGCGTACGAAGAAAAGGTCAACTCGGGGTTGAGCGAGCTGCTGCAGTGGGCTGCAGGCGGAAGAAGAGGACTGACCGGCGACGGCAAAGATCTCCTGGAGCATGTACTCGGTCACGCGGGGCGAGAGGTTACCGACATAGAGATGCGCGCGCTTGGGAGCCTCACCACCAGGACCGAGGAGGGAGCTGAGGAGGGAGGAGAGGGCGGAGGAGGAAGGAGGCACAAGTCAGCTTCGGGGACACGGGAGAGCATGAGGAGAAGTGAGTGCGGCTGACGGGGCGCCGTATGCTTGTGGAATGGCAGCTGGGAACGCGTCCATGGTGGTACGGGGCGAGGAAAGGGAGAAGGAACGGGGAGGAACACGGGGTGCGAGGACGAGGAGAGAGAGGTCGGGCAAGGACGAGGGTAGCCTAGGCGGTCACGGGCGGGTCGAGCGGGCGTGCGAGGGAGACCAGGGACGACTACGACGCGCTAAGCGGACGAGAGAGCGGAGGGACGGAGGCCAACCCAAGTCCCGCTTCACCCCCTCGTCGTCCTCCTCTCCCTCACTCGCTACCGCCATGGCCAGTCCATCCAGCTCGGACTACTCGAACTACGCGCACCCGCACCACCCGCAACTCGCCGGAAAGGGCCTCCCCGCCTACCACGCCCCACCCCCCTCCGCCTACTCTTACCACCACCCTGGGCCTCCCCCCGACCTCACAGAACGCTTCAAGGTCAAAGCCAAGTACCACAAGATCCAACAGAGGTGGACAAAGGCTCTCGCAGTGCGTCAAGACCCCTGCGCGGTTTCCTACCCTCCCTTTCCCTGACTGACCCCCCACCTCGCTCCCGCAGACTCGCAAGGATCTGACTCTCGAGCTCGCCGAGAAGGAAGCCAAGGTCCAGCAGCTCCAGGACGAGGTCGAGTGCGTCCTCCTGCCCTTCGTCCACTGCCTTTTCCCCACTTACCCTCTGTCCCGCAGCCTCATCCTCGACCAGATCCACGCTTCCGACTACGCGCACCTCGTCCCCGCGCTCGACGACCTCTTTTCCGACGACGAGGACGACCTGCCTGACGGCGACGACGAGATGGACGAGGAGGGCGGGGTGCGGATCAAGCCCGACCCGGAGGGAGAAGGGGGAGAGGCTGCGGGAGCATCGAGGAAGGGCAAGGGACGGCAAAGAAAGACGCTCGACGAGCTAGAGGACGAGCGGAGGAGAGAGCTGGAGATGCAGTGGGGCATTGATGGGTCGAAGCAGCAGGTGTGTCCTCGTTTTCTTTCGTCATCTCGTCGCTTTCTCGGCCTGACCCGTCCTGTTGCAGGCCACCCTCTCTCGCCAACCTCAACCCAACCTCTCTCCCGCTGCTCTACTCGCCGCCGCCCCGCTCGCTCCTACACCTTCACCCGCCTCCGCCCTCGCCTCGCTTCCCGCCCTGCCCGAAGGCGGCGGGATCACGCCGATGCAGACGCAGTTGTCGCACGACGGCAGCGGGGGAGCAGGCGGAGGGATGAAGCTCAAGCTGAAGTTTGGCGGAGGAGCGCCGGCTTAGCTGGAGGAAGAGGGCGTGCAACCCGGTTTGTCCGCACTCTCCTCCTGTCGAGCTGACTTTCGCAAGTGTGAGGTGCCTACGGGTCGTCAAGAGCGGTACGGCGGGCATGAAGGCGCGACGAAGAGGGATTCCCTTCGCTCTCCTCCCTGCACTCTCGACCGCAAGGACCTCCCCGTCTACCGCGCCCTGCCCGCCACCATGTACTCTTACCACTACCCGGGGCCTCCCCCCGACCTCACAGAACGCTTCATGGTCAAAGCCAAGTACCACAAGATCCAGCAGAGGTGGACAAAGGCTCTCGCAGTCCGTTTCGAGCCCTGCGCGATTCGCTACATTCGACTGACCCCCCATCTCTCTCCTGCAGACTCGCAAGGACGACCCTCGAGCTCGCCGAAAAGGAGGCCAAGGTCCAGCAGCTCCAGGACGAGGTCGAGTGCGTCCTTCTGCACTTTCTTCCCTTCGCGCCTCTTCGCCTGAACAGCCTCGCGCTGTGCACACTCACTTTTGACCCCTTCGGACTCAGCACGAGGGGTCAAGCATATCATTGCGACGCAAAGCACTAACGACAAGAATCCACCTCTCTCCCTTCCATCTACACCACTCTCGCGGCTGCCGCCTCCTGCCTCAACCTCGGGTCGTCCTTCTTGCTCCTCGCCAGGTCGACGGCCCCGAGTGTGGCCGAGGCAAAGAAGACGACGGCGGTCAAGACGGCGAAGGCGAGGGAGAGGTTGTACAGGTTGCTGTGTGGGCGTACGAGGTCAGTTATTCTTCTATTCTCCTTCCCCTCCCAGCCTCTGACGCAGAGAGAGGAACAGGCCATACCAGTACCCCTCGAACCCGCCGACCGGACAAGCCCCTCCTCCCCACCCTATCGCCCACACGCCCACGGCCGCCCACACAACCCCTGCGCCTGCCTCCGCCCAGACGACCTTCAACAGCCAGCTCCGCGCGAGGTGGAACGTGCGGGAGGCGGCGAGTCGGAGGGGAAGGAGGGAGGAAAGGCGGTCGGGCTGGCCAGCAGGGTCGGCTTCCGAGCCGGATGAGGAGGAGCCGGACGCAAGGGAGGAAGAGGACGACACGAGGTCTGCATCCTCGTCGTCGTCACCCCGCCGGCGCGCCTCCCTCTCCCTCCTCTTCCTCCTCCGTCGCCGCCTCTCCTTCTTCTCCCTCCTCTCTCGCCTCATCCGCCTCGCACTATCCTCCTCCCTCGCGGCGGTCGTCGGCGTCACGCCCGTCAAGCTGGCGAGCAGCGCAGGGTTGACGACGAGGTTGACGGTCGTCCCCCGCTCGGCGACTCCGCCTCCTCGCGGTATGCGGGACGGGCGCCGGCGAGAGAAGCAGTAGCAGCAGCTCCACCCTGCGCCTCCTCCCGGCGGGCCCTGCACCAGTGGGACGACCATGCCCACCGCTCCGGCCGCTCCACCGGCCTGCACAGCGCGCTCGCGGCGGCGGTACATCGCCGGCCGTACGGCGTGGAGGAAGAGTGTGAGCGCGAGGGAGAGAAATGGGAGGAGGTAGAGGAGGTAGAGCGGGATGTGGCCCTTCGGGGGAGGGTCGGAGGAGGGGTGGGTGAGCTGGAGCGGTGTAGGGTGTAGAGGGGACGGGAGGGAAAAGGGTCAGTCTGTTTTTCTTCCTGAACGAAGAGGCGAAGAGAGCTCGAGATGGGACGCACCACGGCCGCTCCGATGCTCCCTATGCCGACGACCACCGCCCCGACGCCTTGCGCCCACCTCAGCAAGACCCTCCTCCCCCTTCCTCCCCCTACGATCAGCCTCCCCTTCTCGTCCACTCCGCTCCTCGTCGCCTGCGCCGCCTGCTCCTCGACCTGCTGTCGGCGGAAGGCGCGGTAGCGCTCCTTGCCGGTCAGGCCGGCGAGCGGGTCGGCGACGGAGGGTGAAGAGGGAGAGGCGGGGGACGGGCCGAACTCGCGCTCGAGGCGGCGAAGGGCTCTGCTACCGCGCTTTGTACCGCCTGACAGCGGAGAGGGGTAGTGCATGTCGAAGCCGACGCCGTGCTGGTAGGAGCCGGCGGGCTGGTAGAAGTCGCCTTGTCCTGCCTTTGCATCGTCGTCTTCCTCATCCTCGTCATTCTCGCCGCCGCAGTCAAGCTCGCGGTAGCCGAGATCGCCCCTTCCGCCGTACCCGTCTTCGTCCCGCTCCTCGAATGGGTCCCTTACCCACGCCCTTTCTCCTGCACGTGGCGGCGGAAAACGACCGTACGCGGTGTCTCTCCCGTCGCCAGCCCACTCGCTCTGGCTCCACGTCGAGAAAGCGGGCAGGCTGTGCGAGTACGACGGGGTCGAGCCGGAGTCGGAGGCGTAGCGGTAACCCAAAGAGGGGAGGGAGGAAAAGGAGGCAGGGTCGGAGAAGGGCGGACGGAAGTGAGGATAGTGGGCAGTTGGGAGCGAGTACGGGATGGACTTTTGCGCCGGCGGAGGTGCTTGAGGGACAGGGGAGGAGACAGGCGAGGTGGGGGAGATGTACGAGCGCGCAGAGGTCGGCGGCTGAGGCGGGTAGAGCTGGTAGTGCGCCGGCGAGGCGGCAAGCGGATGGCTGTAGTGGTCTCGATCTGGCTCGTCGTCGTACGCGCGCCTTGTGCTCGCCCAACCTCTCGCACTCAGCTCCTCCTCCTCCCTCCTCCGCTCCGAGAACGCCGCCAGCCCGTCCGCCGACTCGATCGAGGCGTCAGTCGGATCCTGTGGGTGGCGATGCTGCATGCGCAGGTAGTGAGGCGGAAGCGAGAGGGCCAGCGAGGAGGGGGATGAGCGCCCTTCGAGGGGGAAGAGGAGGTGCTGGCGGGAGGTGGGTGCGCGAACTGCGCGAGGGCGATGGCAAAGGCACGTTCGAGCAAGCAGGAGCAGGGAGATGAGCGGGAGAAGCGGTAGGATTAGGAGGTGCAGAGGCGGACGTAGATGAGTCCACCTTCGCGACCGTTGTGAGAAGAAAACCAGTTGGCGTGGTTATTTACCCCCATTGCTCAGGCGCCGACTCAGTAAGGACGCTCGGACAGGCCGCGACGGCAACTCTGGAGAATCAGAATGTGGACGAGGACAAGCAGGATGGGCTGGAAGAAAAGAGGGAGCAAGGAGGGAGGAGGTGGTCGGCCGGGAGGGCGGCGATCGCTTGCGGGGGAGTAGCACAGAGGCTCGAGAAATGGCACGAGAAGAGAATGCAAGCTAGGGAACGGAGCAGAAGCCGTCACGACCTCGCCAGCCATCGCTAAGGTCGGTCCCAGGCTCTCCTCCTCCTCCCATCGCCCAGCACGGCTTGCACGCACTCGACATACACGTGCTGTTGCACGAACAACTCCTGCAGCCCCCTCGACAGCTGCCCCTTTGCCCGCTAGTCTCTCCTCGTCCCGCCAAACAAGTCGCGCGTCATGACCAACTCGAAGAACGCGAGCAAGGCCAGCAAGCACGAGTGAGTTGGCACCGACAAGTCTACGCTGTATATCAGCGAGGAGGCGGGTCAGACCGGCGGATCGAGCGGTGTGGATAGGAGGAGAGCGAGGAGCGGCGGAGGGAGGAGTCGTTGATGGCGAGGTTGCGCCGTAGACGGGGAGCTGCACTGCTCGAGGCGACCAGGCTGCACCGTACAAGGACCACCACCACAATGCGTGCTCGAAGACTGACCTCCCTCTCATCGCACCAGCTCCATGCAGAACGGCAACGACGACGACCACAGCAAAGCCTACATCCAGCGCCTCCCCGACGAGCTCATCTGCTCAGTGGCCAAGTTCTACAACCCCTCGATCCCCTTCGAACTAGGCCACTTCGTCCTCGCCCGCGACTTCACCCGGGGCGGCCGGAACGAGCTGCGCTCGCTCGCCGCAACGTGCAAGCGCTTCTCGCGCCTCCTGCGCCCGACGATCTACCGCAACCTCGTCTTCCAGGACGAGGGCAGGAAAAGCAACACCGTCCACCTGTATGCCGCGAAGGACATCCACGAGTATGTCAAGGAGCTCTACTGGCAGCCGTCCTGTGCGTTCGCCCTCCGTCGCTTTCTCTCCGCGTCGGAGAGGTAGACTTACTTGTCTTGCTGCACGACAGACCTCTACAACGACATGTCGCCCATCTTCATCCCGGTCCTGAAGAACCTCAAGTACCTCATCCTCGCCTTCCTACCGCAATCTGTCCCGGACGAGTTCATCTCGGACGACTACGGTGGCCTGACCACACTCCGACGGTCCTTCACCGAGGCCCTCAAGCAGATCCCGCAGCTCGAGGCGCTCGAGATCCCCTTCTGGGAGCGGGCTGAGGACGAGGAGTTCCGGTTCACGAAGGCGCTCCCGCAGCTCAACAGCATCTCGGTTGGCGACTGGCAAGAGTGGGAGGCGTTCGAGAACCCGGAGAAGCTCACGACGGTCAAGTGGCTAATGTGCGTCTGCGGGCCTTTTCTTTCAGCCTCTTCTGCCCTGTTGACCCACCATTCTGTTCATAGTCACCCCGACCTTGACCTCGAGGAAGAAGTCCTCAACGGTTTCATTGAGGTCATGATGCGCAATGCCAAGGTCGTCCAGTTTGCCGCCCACTCCGGCTGGGGCAGAACCGACCTGCCTGAAAAGCTGCCCGAAGCGCTCAAGCAGTGCTCGTGGTACAAGGTGCGCTTTCTGCCTCTTCCGCCGGCAATCGGACTCCCCTCGTCTTCCCCCTTCTCTGCTGACCCTGACCTCGTCTTTCCCCCTCCAGGACATCAAGGAGCACCCGCTCGAGAGCATGACCTTCCACGGCTTTAACCCGATCACGTCCTTCAAGAAGGAGTGGGCCAAGCTCCTGCCGGCCTTCCTCTCGCTCCTCCAGATGCCCGACCTCAGCCACGTCGTCTTCATGGACGTCCCGTCGCTCCGCAACGACGACCGCATCCCGCTCGACTGGGACGACGTCGACAAGCTCGTGGGCGTTGAGACGCTTCAGATCTCGCTCGCGACGGACGAGGAGATGAAGCAGGCGAATGCGGACGACGAAGGCGAGGACGACGATGACAACGAGGAGGGCGAGCGCGGCCGGCGAATGCGGCAGGGAGGACAGGCGGAGCAGCACGAGAGCTCAGGGCAGGGTGCCGGCGACCGCGATACGTCTGAGCTGAGCGAGCGGGTGCGTGGTCGTCTCTTCCTTTTCCCCCCTCTGTTCCTGCATGGCTGAGCACTGCTCGTTCGTTTGTTCACAGATCTCGCCCGAGGAGATTTATTCCCTCCTCTCAGTCTTCCCGAACATCAAGTCCCTCACGCTCGCCAACTTCCTCCGCTGCAAGCGGCCGGACGAGCACGGCGCGTCCGACCGGATGCCGGAAGGGAGCGACAAGTTCCCCGAGGAGCGCTTCGTGCCCGCTGCGCGCGACTACATCCGCGAGCTGGGCCTGTACGACCGCTTCCAGGGCCTCAGGCAGATCGTCTTCCGGAGCGTCGAGGCCGAGTTGGCCGTGCGGTTCAGGCGGCGGCGAGACGAGGAGCACGCCGAGAGCGAGGACGGGTGGATGGAGGAGCTCAGGAGGTTGTATTAGGGCTCAGGGTATTGATGCAGGAAAAGGCGCCCCCGATTGGGCTGTTGTTGTACGAAGACGAAGGAGAGCTACAGCAAGTTCCGGGAAGACTATGACGGGGATGAGAGATTACGGAAGCTACACTGCCGGATGTACAGCACGGAAAGAAGGCGCAACAACTGTACAACGGGGGAAGGAGCGAGGGAAGCTCAGCCTTCGACTAGCCCGCCAATTCCGTCGCCTTCGATGGTCCGGATGGCGCCCTTTCCCGTCTTTCCCTTGACCTTCTTGTTGCGTAAACCCTGTCGTGGAGGACGAAAGTGAGTCCGGGAAACAGACACGGGAAGAACAGGCAAGGGCACCTTGTAGTACTCGCGCATCGCGACCTTGTCCACCGGGCCCTCCATCGCCGCGTTCTCCTCCGCCCATTTGAGCGCATGCTCCTCGGCCTTGGTGAGCCCGTTCTCGTCCCGGTCCTGCGGCTCGGCCTCCTCGAGGTCGTCGCGGCGGAAGATGTTGGCAAAGCGCGCGGCCCAGTCCTCTTTGGCCTCGGATGCGCGCCAGGTCGGGACGCCCGACGTCTCGCTGTACTTGGTCTTGCGCTCTTCGGGCGTGACGTAGGTGAGGAATTGGAGGAGGAGGTACCAGGTGTAGTCTGTTCGGAACGGAAAGGGGACGAGGCGGAGACGAGGAAGGAAAGGTCAGTCTCGCTGCAGATTTCGGGGCTCGGCCCCGGGAGAGAGCAGCTCCAGTGCTCCACGCGGCGACAGGAATGAGAAAGGCGGACGCACTGAGGGTCTGGCTCCTTCTCCACCTCTTGCAGACGAGGCCGACCGAGAGCAAGTCGTCGGCGCCCAAGTCGCCCAAGATGCGGCCGAGGACCTCGCCCGGGAAGCGCAGAAAGGGGTCGAACGGGTTCTTCATCGCGTCCGCCTTCTCGCGCTCTTTGGTCTTGTCCCGTCGCGGCTTGCCCGCCCCACCCCTGCGCTTCCCTCCTCCTCCACCTCCTCCACCGGCTCGTGTCGGCGACGCAGAGCGGCTGGACGACGGGGTCGAGGCGACCGAGCCAGGGGCCGAGGGCAGCGGTGTGCGGACCTCGATCTGCTCGTCGTCGTCGAGTTGGAGGGCTTGGAGTGCAGTGGGGGACAGCGCTGGGTCGTCAGGGTTGCGCTGGACGGCAGAGTGCCGCAGGGCGTCACGAAGGAGTGCGTCGTGTGGAGGTACCATCGCTGTGGCTTGCCAAGCAGGAGGAGCGGGTTGAGCCAGTCAAGAGGGAGGCGAAAAAGCAGAAAGCGAAGTGCGGGGCGGCATCGGCTCAACGAGGTCATCCGGTCTCACCTTTTGCGAGGAATGCGCCAGAAACGTCGCGGCACGGCTCTCTCGACTGTCTTGGGCCATTCAGCTACTCGTAGACAACCGCCTGAGGTAGACGGCTCGAGGAAAGCACGGCTTTCCTCACCCTCTCGTTGAAAACTCCCAATGTAGCGTTACAACAGCACTTCCCGCTTCATCGCCTACTTTCCCAGCGCCGCTTCTCGTGCGAGGACCTCAGGATCGAGCTTGATGAGGATGACGGTGCGTCGAGGGTGTTGAGGCGAGGGAACCGAGTGGGCTGTTACTCGTGCGGGCTGCCCGGCGAAAAATGGTCAGTCTTAGCGAAAGAGAGACTCGGAGGAGGTAGTTGTGGGTCAAGGAAGGAGGAGAGAGCGAAGAATAGGCGAGAAGAAAACGCACAAAGCCTGCGCCGTCCATGACCGCCTCGACGATTCCGGCAACAAGCGCGCCGCAGCTCAGGTCGCTCATCTCCTTGGGCACCTCGACGCCCCTCGTGATGACCATGTCGTCGTCGCCGATCATGTACTCGTCCTCGTTGTCCGTACTCCGCTCGAGCGAGTCGGCCGGCCGGCCGAAAAGGTAGCGGTACAGGGTCGAGTGGACGTAGGTCAGGATCGGGAGGAGGCGGAGCGTGCGGGTTGGTGGAGGAGGAGAACGGAGGGACGAGACGGGGTAGAGGTAGTCGCGGAGCGGGAGGAGTTCGAGGAGACGGGCGCCGACGCGGTAGCCGAGGATGCTCAGTCTGCGCCAGGGGCAAGGTGAGCCTGTAACGCATGCACAGAGGAACGGGAGGGTGACGCACCGCTTCTCGAACTCGCTGATGCCGCTCACTCGCTTCTGAGTGTACTGGACGATCTCGGCGAACAGGAACGCCCACGCCCCCAAGCTGACCTCTGCGCCGCGCGTCTTGGTCACCGGTCGGTCATAGATGGCGGCGGTGCGCTTCTGGTTGGCCGGAAGAGGCGGTAAGGGCGGAGCGGCTTGCGGGAGGGGGAAGGTGGTCGACGAGCGCGAGGAGCTGGCGGCGGGCGACAGCAGCGTCGAGAACCGGCTGGACGAGATCACAGAGTCGCGCACTGAACCAGAGTCGCGGTTCGACATCGAGTGGAGCGGGGGCAGCGGAGTGAGGGAGCACAAGTCCGTCGAGGTGGGGCGGCGATGAGGGGGACCTCGCGCCAACGAGGGCTTGCCGCGTTCTTTCGAGGTCTTCAGTCTCTCCTGCACTCTCGAAAAGCTCAACGGCGGTCACGAGTAAAGCGAGAGAGGCGGCGGACGACTAACTGCTTTTCCTTCGCTCCTCTTTCTGCCTTCTACCGCCTGCCAAACAGCCCAAAGCCCCATCCACGGCTCTTCGGCTTCTCCTCCTCCTCCTCCGCCTTCTGCTCCTCCATCTCCTCGTCACTCTCCTCGGCCGTCCTGCCCACGGCTGCCGCAGCCGGTTCCTCCTCCGCCTCTTTCAAGCCCGCCCGGACAGCGATCGCGTCCAGGTCGAAACCTGCGACGTAGTTGAACGCGACGTCGTAGAACGCCGGGCCCTTCTTCGCCTTGCCCTCCTTGCCCTTGCCCTTCTTCATAGCCCCGGCCCCGAGGGAAAACGCCTCGACCTGCTCGGCCGCATCGTCTGCGCCATGCACGTCCCCGCCCGTAGCAGCGTACCATCCCTTCCCGAGCTCCTGCTCGTCGCGCTGGAGCTCGGCGTCGAGGCGATCGAAAGTCGAGGGATCGAGGGGGAGGACGTCGGCGACGAGGTCGTTCACGTTCTCTTCGTCGTTGTCAGGGGAAGAGAGGGACGCAAGCGCGTCGGCGGCGCTGCGGGCTTGGCGGGAGTAGAGCTTGGCGCGCGCGAGGAGGGTGAGGGCCGAGGGGTAGGCGGAGGAGGTCGAGGCCGGGGCGGCAGCGGCGAGGGCGTGGCCGCGTGAGAGATACTTGCAGCTACATGGCGTCAACGACGTAGTCAGTACGGTCATGAAATGCAGGGAGATCGGAAAGCAAGCCTAGACGGATGGGCAAGGGAAGAGAAGGGAGGAAAGAGAGGCCGGGGGACGTACCGCTCGGCACGAATGTACGCAATCCTCGCCTCAGCAGTAGTAGCGAGCTCGTCGTCCTGCTCGACGACCTCCAAGTCCCGCATCGCCTCGAGACTGAGCAGGACGCCGTCGTACACCTTGACCAGGCCCGGGTAGGTCTTCGCGCGCAGCCTGTCCAGCTTGCCCTGCGCGACGGCCGGGTCGCGCATCTGTGTGCGCGCGACATGGAGCTCCTCGGCGTGGCGGATCTTGGCCTCGCGCGCGGTGAGCTTGGAGAGCGTCGAGGCGATGAGGAGGAGGTCGCGCTGGGTGCGGAGGGCGAGGAGGTGGTACTGGACGTAAGCGTGGAAGAGGGCGAGAGGGGCCGAGGTCGAGTCGGCGCGCTGGGTCGAGCCGGAGGAAAGGGCGATCTGCGGAAGAGCTACGGGTCAGTTGCGGAAGGAAGGAGATTTAGGGGAAGAAACTCACCTTGTTGTCCTCGACGAGCTGGCTTGCGACTGCCTCTGCATCGCTCAGCGCCAGCAGCGCCTTGTCGTATGTTGCCATCCTCCTCGCCCCCAGGACATCCTTCTTCGCACCGCCCTCACCCGCCGCCTTCTTCTTCCCCTCACTTCCCTCGCCGCCCTTCTTCGCCGCCGCCGAGTCCTTCTCGAGCGACGCAAGCGCCTCCTTCACCTTGACCGCCGCCCCAACGAGCTCGGCATTCCGCACGGGGATGAGCTCGCCCCTCCACCTCACCTCGACGGTCTCCTTCTTACCCTCCTTGCCCTCTGCCTCGAGGCGCGCGCGGAGCGTCTCCCACTCGGGAGCGAGCTTGGGCAGAGCGGTCGCGCCGACCTCCTTGGCGATGGGGGCAACGCCGGCGGCGGTGTCCTTCCCGAGGCGGTACGCGCAGAAGCGGAGCATGGGCTCGACCTCGTCGAGGCGCTCGTTGGCGAGGGCCTCATCCGTCGCGTTCTGCGCGGAGGCGGCGAGCGCGGAGAGGACCTCGTAAGCGGACGAGAGCGTCTCGAGGCCGGCATCGTGCTTGCCGCGCTCGAAGGCGTGCGCGCCGCTGAGGAGAAGGGCGTAGGCCTGGATCTGGCCGATGTCGGCGGCGGAGAGGCGGGAGGAGAGATACTCGGACTGGGCGAGCTCGAGGAGGTCCTGGGCGCGAGATGCAGCCTTGGAGAGGCGCTTGCTGAAGTGATGCTTGGCCGACGAGGAGGCGGCCGGGTCGGTCGAGGCCGCCTTCAACAACTGAGACTGCGCCCAGCAGCGCTCGGCATCGTAGAGGACGATCTGTAGGTGCCTACGGAAGCGACAGGGTCAGGGTGTGCGGGCGGAAAGGGGGCGGGAAGGAAGCGGCGTACTTGTCGCTGTTGACCTTGTCTGCGAGGACATCCTTCTTCTGGTACTTGCGGGACTTGCCAGCGGTCTGGCTGAGCCCGATAGACTTACGGAGGTGGTGGACCTTGGCGACGCAGTGCGACCTGGTGGAAGGGGCGGGTCAGCATGGGGCGGTGGGAGAAGGGGTTAGGGGCACAAGGCGTACTTGTAGCGACCGTAGTCCTGGTGCCTGAGGCCGTAGGTGGAGCGAGAGTCGCTGATGAGCTTGAGGACTGGGGTGGGGAGGAGCAAGATCAGCTCGACGAGGACAGCTCGAGTGAGGTCGTTGGGCGTACGAGGGAGGCTGATGGGAGTGTTGGAGTCCGCCATCGTGCTCAGACTGGGGCTAGCAGCTAGGAGCGGGAGCGGGCGAGTTGGCGGAGGGCGACCCTCTCTGGCTGGGTTCGACCCGATTCCGTCTTCAGCTGCTCCCTGTGAGAAGCGCACGGTGCACGCAGATATCTCATCACAGGGGAAAAACGGACCGACGAAAGCAAGCGAAACAGTCTGATTTCAAGCGACGTCGTCGGCCTCTTCTTCCACCCTGCAAACGGATCATGCCCCGTCCCTCTTGCTCCCGCATGCCTGTGCACCCTACTGATCAGTCTCGCTCTCGTCATTGTCGTCGATGTCGCCGGTCGAGTACTGCCAAAGAAGTGGGTAAGCTTGGGGAGGAGAAGGTAAGAAAGCAGACCGTTACTCACTGGTTGGGCGATGCACCACATGAGCGCATTCCCATCGCCTATGGCCCGCTCCATGACGATGCCCGTCCGCGGCTCGTCTGTACCAGAGAGCGGCACGTCCTTGAGGGAGACGCAGAAGAAGCGGCAGCTTGGCTGCTCCTCGAAGTCGTACTCCGTGAGCGGCATTGTCGACTCGCGCTCGAAGTACAGCCCTTCGACCACACCGGTCTTGATGGAGGGCAGCAGGCCAGTGAGGAAGGCCGACAGGGAGAGTGGGGACGGGCAGGAAGGTGCGGCGGCTTGCTTGTCGGTAGGCTCGACGCAACCGAGAAGGCACTTCTCGAGCGCTGGCATGCGCGCGAGCTGCGCCGAGAAGCCTTCGAAGTTGGCGGCAAGGACTTCGGGGTCCGCGGCGCGGAAGACGAGGTCGGTCAGGACGGGGCAGCTGGCGAGGAAGCCGAAGAAAGCACTGTTGGCCGTGCAGCACTTGAACTCGACAGCGTCAAGCTCTTGCGGGCTGACGATGCTCGTGAATGCAGCGAGGGTGTTCTCAATGCTGGTCGCGTCGGGGATGTCGCGCGGGTCGAAAACTTCGATCCTAAGCTCACGGAGGGGCAGTCTTGGAGGCGGCGGCGAGGCGGGGATGAAAGGGGTGTCGCTCGAGGACATGTTGATGATGTCGAGGTCGAGGTGCTGAAGACCTTGCAGGCGGCAGGGCAGAGGGAGTGAACTCGTGCAGTCCATGCTCGGCATACGGAGAAGGGACAGCTCGAGCTGGCGAAGCGTAGTTACCGAGCCTGAATATACGAGGGCTTCGAAGAAGGGCTGCAGGAGGCCGACGAAACCGACGTGAACATTGTCGAGGTGAGGGCAGTTGCGAAGGAGCTGTTCAACGCCCGCGATAGACTGCGGATTCAGGAAGCGGATAGATCTCACGCCCTCAGGCGTTGACTTCTTCGACCCCGGTACGCGAAGACGGCGGATACGACTCAACACCATCGGACGGGCGAGGATGAAGCGAAGGAAGTTGTCGTCGCGGCCGGTCCAGAGGCGGACCTCCCCCCACGCTGCCTCGAGCCCGATCTCCTTCCACGCCTTGCACCTTGCAGACGAGGGCGATGTTGAGTCCGGCTGTGACCGCCTTTTTTGGCAGCGCCTTCGACCCTTGGTCGAGCACTTCGAGCACCACCTGGTCGGCGATGAGGCCGACGACTTCGAGGGGTTGAGGAGGAACAGTCACGGCTGCAGGGCGTGAATCAAGCTTGACTGCGGGTTCACGAGGTCAGTGTGGCTTCACCGGAGCGAAGAAGAAGGAGGAAACGGACCTGGCTGATGAGGGAGCAGGAGCAGAAGATCTCGACGGAAACGGCTGGGTAGGGCGTGGGGTGGCAGGAACGTGCTCGAGAGGGTCTTGAGACGGGTCGTGAGCGTATTCGACAAGCAGCAGCGAGCGAGGCAAGCGGGAAGAGCGAGTGGGAGGAGCAAGAGGGAGGAAACGGCGGCTTTCGCTTCGACGACCCTCTCGCTTCCGCTGAAACAGCGCATCGGTTCTTCGTATCGCGTCCAGGAGCCACTGCGCTCCTCACACCGGGCTCCCTTCGCGCGTCCATCCTTTCCTCCCCGCCTGCTCCTCCTCCCCACCTGACTGACTCGTTTGCGACCAGTACGTCTTCCACCTTGCTCCCTAGCACCCAGAGACTGACGAAGTACTTCTCGCAGTGACCCGCGTCGACGTCGCGCTTGTCGGCGTTGGACTCGTCGGCAAAGAAGTCGTTCGGCAACTCACCTCGCCTGCCCTGTCGCCCTTCTTCCGCATCGCCAGTCTCTCCAACTCCAAGTACACCGTCACGCTTGCACCAGGAGCCGGTCCCCTTGACATTGAAGCCCTCCTCGCCCTCCTGCCACCCTCTTCCGCCCCTCTTTCCTCGTCTTCCCCTTATCCCGCTGTATCCTACTCTCCCGCCGACCCCGCCGCTGTTCTCGAGGCACTCGCAGTCTCCTCAAGAGTCGAAGACCGATCCGTCATCTTTGTCGACTGCACCTCCGAGCTTTCCGTCGCCGAGCTCTACCCGCTCGCCGTCTCTTCAGGCGTCTCGGTCGTCACGCCGAACAAGAAGGGCTTTGCCTCGAGCGCTGAGCTCTATGAGGCTATCGCGAGCGCTCAAGCGAAGCACGGTGCCGGGCTCTGCTACGCCGAAGCGACCGTCGGAGCGGGCCTTCCGATACACACGACCTTGCGCGACCTCCTCCTCACCGGCGACGACATCGTCAAGGTCGAAGGCGTCTTCAGCGGGACCCTCTCGTACCTCTTTAACCAGTATTCGCCTGCGGACAAGGGAGACGGGCCGCTGCCCAAGTTCAGTGACATCTTGCGGGAGGCGAAGGAGCATGGGCATACCGTGCGTCTGCTCATTCTCCTTCTCGCTCTCCCCATCAAGCTCATTCACTGTCGCTGAGCAGGAACCGGACCCCGCCGACGACCTTTCCGGCTCGGACGTAGCCCGCAAGCTCACCATCCTCGCCCGACTCTGCTCCACCCTCTCTCGCACCGCCTCCTCCCTTCCGGCCCTCCCTCCTCTCCCAGACGGCTACAAGTCCGTCGACACTCAGTCGCTCGTCCCGGCGCCGCTACGAGGCGCGAGTGCGAAGGAGCTCGTCGACCGGTTCGGCGAGTTCGATGAGGAGTTCGACCGACAGCGGGACGAGGCGGCCGGGGAGGGAAAGGTGCTGCGCTACGTGGGCGTGATCGACCGCGCCGCCGGGATGCTCAGCTGCAAGCTGGAGAAGTACGCCCCGTCTCTCCTCCTCCTTAGCTCCTTTCGTTCCTTCTCTAACTCCCTGCCTTTTTCTCCCGCAGATACCCCCTCACCCACCCCTTCGCCTCCCTCTCCGGTTCGCACCTCTCCCTCGCATTCTACACCAAGCGGTACGCCTCCCGGCCGCTCATCGTGCAGGGCCCAGGGTACCCGCTGGCAGTCACGGCGAGTGCGGTCGTGGCGGACTGCATCAGGGTGGCGGAGCGGTATGGCGCAAGGCTGGGACTGTAAGGATAAGTCGTTGTTCTCAGGCAGCCGCAACGAGACGACAGGCGCTTTCTCGTTTTCTTTCTCTCGTGCTTTCCGCCCCTCCGCCGCACAGCAAACCGGCTGGATGTCCTAATTCTTCTTCTTCTTGTAGTTCATGTCAAGGCGGAGGAGGGGAGAAGTGGTGCTGAAAGGCGAAAAGAGGCAGGAGTACAAACACGAAAACGGGAACTACTGGGACTGCTTGATGACGGGGGAGAGCGGGGAGAGGGGTTTGTGCACAGAGAGAGGGGAAGGAATGACAAGACTGAATGGTGCGTGCGGGGGTCAAAGATAGGTTAACTCGGAACATGCGGCGAGGGAGAAATGGGGTAAGGGTAGCTTCCGGCGCGTCGTCCTCCTCCTCCAGCTCCGTTTTCCTTCCCGCTTAGAACGTCTCCACCGCCTCGCCCATACTCACCGCCCCCGTCTCCTCCAACCACCCCATCACGCTCCCGAGCTCGACCTCCATGCTCAGCTCCGCCTCTGCCGCAAAAGGCGCGAACGCCAGCTCCTTCCCGGCGCCAGCAACGGCCGCCGCGAACGAGGGGTACTCCTCCGCGAGCCCGCCAACGCCGAGGCCCTCGAGGCCCTCAAGGCAGCCCGGGCTGG